>CAUYLG010068035.1:0-79182 GCA_963573385.1 Cacajao melanocephalus
TCCTCCGCCGGGAATCTCCTAGTCTGTGGGCAACAAAAATTCGTCTGAAAGTGCGGCGTCCACTCGCTCTCTGTGCTTTCACTGGGAGCTACAATCCTGAGCTGTTGTTAATCGGCCATCTTGGATCTCTCTCCCGAAAAAATATTTTAATATTTTGTTTTGGCTGATTTTAATATTTTCTTTTATGCATTTTTCACAGAATGTTTTAGGAAGGTATAAAGCAGCATTACAGAACATTTTATTGACTAATTCTTTTTAACAATTACTCTTTTTGATAATCTGTGACACTGCCAAAATCAAAACAGATACCATTTGCACAGCATATATAATATGCAAGTTAAAATGTTAGGACATTTTAAGTAACTCATCTACTAAGTTTCAGGTCCATACATTTAATTGACCATTAGACTCTTCTACTCAGAAGTTCAAAAGACATTTAAAAGTTAGTATGTCCCAAAATATACTTTTTTTTTTTTTTTAAGACAGGATCACACTCTGTCCCCAGGGTAGAAAGAGTACAGTGGTGTAATTACAGCTTACTACAGCCTCAACATCCCAGGCTCAAGTGATCCTCCCACCTCAGCCTCCTGAGTAGCTGGGACTATAGCATGCACCACCACACCAGTTGATTTTTGTACTTTTTGTAAAGATGGGGTTTCACCATGTTGCCCAGACTGGTCTTGAATTGTTAAATGAATCTAATTCATCTTCCTTGGCCTCCCAAATTACAGGTGTGCACCACCATGTCTGGCCCCCCAAATGAACTTTCTCTCTCTCTCAAATATTCCAATATTCTGAAACTTGGTAATCTATTTGATCATCAAGAAACCTGAGAGTTAAAATAAAACCAGTAACAATAACCACCATTTGAGAATATCTACATTGTGCCAAGAATTAGGCCACATATATTACTTTATTAAATCTAATTCTCACCATCCAAAACACTCACAAAGAAGGTATTATTCTGAGAAACTTTCCTGTAAAGAATCCTGTCTGATTTCATTTAATTCTGTTTTTCTCCAATTAATTCGAGTACTGAATACTATTTTCATCATAACTTTTTGGTGAACCAACAGTACTACTCTAATCACACTTTGGAAATGCTTTTTTAAAAAAGACTATCATGAACAAACTGTTGTATTAGCTCATTCTGTTTGCCAAAATCAAATCAGCGGTGCACTGTATAAGGATGTGTGACTCAAGCCAGGTGCAGTGGTAATCCCAGCACTTTGGGAGGCCAAGATGGGTGGATCTCTTGAGCCCAGAAGTTCAAGACCAGCCTGGGCACCATGGGGAAACCCCATCTCTACAAAAAAACCAAAAATGAGCTGGAAATGGTGGTGTATGCCTGTAATCTCAGCTATACGGGAGCCTGAGACAGGAGCATCACTTAAATCCGGGAGACAGAGGTTGCAGTGAGCTGAAACTGTGCCACTACACTCCAGCCTGGGCAACAGAGTGAAACTCCATCTCAAAGATAAAAACTAAATAATAATAATAATAATAATAATAATATTTCATGTCCTCGCAGTCTGATTCCTTGGAGTGTGTCCAATTTCTTTAATATCTATTATTTATGAGAATTTGCCTGTTAGAATAATATGCTTAAACAGTAGGAGAAATAAAGAACATATGAGTACTTTATATTTTTCTATGTGAGTGAATGAATAAAGTAATTCTAAGTTATTATTTCTATGAGACAGCAAGCAACATATATTAATTGAACACCAACCAGGCATTAAGTCTAAATAGCATGAGAAATACAAGAATAATTTATAAAATATAAACCCTTTTCTCTGGAAGCTTGCAATCTAGTTGAGACAAAATGAATGGTAAAATACCAAAAAAAAAAAAAAAATAGATCAAGCATATCTTGATAGAACATTAGAAATACCAAAAGTAGGAAAATGAATAATTTCCAAATACATGGTATAATAATATGTAGCTAATCAGAACTCAAAGAGAGGGAGATAAATCTTACAAAACGCAGTGTACAAATATAGTAAGTAGAAATATTTCTGAAGAAATTATATTAATCTGCTTCAGCTATCCATTACATACATCTGCATTATCAATTTGCACAAAACTTTTCTTTAAAAATGTTTCACAAAATACAGGTAACAAGTAACAAAGAAGCTTAGCAGTCTGCAAAAATACAGAAAAAATTGCCTCTAGTGTCCACAAATCACACCTCTAGGTACAAATTAATCACAATTAGGCACACTGACATAAGCAGATTGCACTACCAAACACTGGAAATTGTTCAAGAATTAAAATGGTATGGGCACATGGGAACAGGACAATCTAAGCAAGCCCAAAAATATTCTTAAAAATGATTACCTATGACATCTGAAAAACTCACACAAAGTATCTATGCCAAAGAGAAGAGAAATTCCACACAAAACCGATAAATGAATATTCCAGCAGTCATTTAGGAAAAAAATAGAAATAGGGTTATTCATATGAGAATTTATTTTTGGATACCTAGCAAGATTTTAATGCCATATTCAAAATTAAAAAACATCTAGCCACAGAAAAGTATCACAGCATTATATATTTAAAAGTATGATCAAAAGATATAACTGTAACTATGTTAAGCTCAGTACTTGACGTACTTATTAACACTTAATTTTCACTATGTTCCTAAGTGCTACCACCAAAACCATACACAGTAAGTACAAATAGAATAAGAGGTATAATTCTCCTGTTTACCTTCTGAATGTCTTTAAATACCTGCTGTTTTGGTATACAAGGTTTACTAGACATTTTTCCATTTTGGCTTAACAATAAAATTCATCTATAGGCTAATGGAAGATTCATCATTCATACATCCACAATTCCCTTTCTAATTAAATACAACACCTAAATTTATGCTACATAACATAATTTCAAACTGTTTTTTTATAATTATAGGAGAAGCCTAATTATCTTACTGGAAAAATTCAAAATTATCAAAAGTTCAACAAAATATACACACTAACTTGCAATATGACAGAAAACTGTCATGAAGAGATCATACCAAAATGGAATTAGAAGCTTTGCTTTCTCTGTTAGGAAACCATTCACTTAGTTAAATTTCAAATATTACAGAAAAGTTGAAAGAATATGAAAGAATAATACAACCAATACCTTCACCTAGATTCAACATTTGTAAGCATTTGCCACAATGCTCTCCTACCTCTACCCTCTTCCCCATTTCTTCCTCTCCCCTTCCCCAGCCATCCCCATATATATATATATAGGATATATATATACACACACACACACACACACACACACAAAATATATACTTATATAAGTTTATATATATAAATGTATTTATTTCTAAGAAAGCCCCCATAATCAAATACATTAATACATCTACAGAAAAACAAATGACACTGAGATAAACAGACCATTATAGTCTTATAAAACCAGTTTACTGCTGGACTGATGAGACCATATATAGTCTTTGGTATTTCTACCAATGATTTCAGATAACATCAGGTTTTGTCCAAAATGAGATTTTTTTACAGTGTTCATTTTCAAAGTTTTGGAATTTAAAAATATGGATAATACACGGCAGGCTGTAGTATTACTCCCAATTTATAGATGAGGAAACTGAAGCACAGAAAAGTTAAATACCTTATGCTAGACTACAACAGGTGTCAAAACCAGTAACTAAAAATAGGCTACCTACTCTATCTAGAGCCCATACTTTCAATCACTACTCTAGGAAGCCTTCAGTCCAACAGAAAGTCCTTGTGACTGTCTTCATTTTTATCCAGAATCTGGATTTTAAAACATACCTCTAATTACTACCCTCCTAATCTGAGCCACCATCATCTCTCACTGGGTTTATTGTGATAGCCTCCTAACAAGGCTCCCTGATTCTTCTTTTGCTTGTTTATTCTATTCTCAACACAGCAACCAAAATGCTCTTTTTAAAAAATTAGTTCATGTCATGTAACTGTGTAAGACCATTTAGGGCTTTACATTTAACTAACAGTAAAAGTCAATGTTCTTCAAAATAGCCTACAGGAAACCCTAGCCTTAGGTTTCTAAAACCTATACCCCCTCATTGACCTATCTCGGTGAACTCATCTCCTACTCTCTCTCTCTCTTTCTCTCGCTCCACTCCAGACACAGTGGTTTCCAGGCTGCTCCTGGTCTCCACGCATGTTCCCACTGAGGGCCTTGGCATTGGCTGTTCTTTGTCTGGAATGTTTCCACTTGTATCTACACGACTCCCTCCCTAACTCTCCAATATCATCTTCCAATGAGATCTACACTGTCCACTCTGTTTAAAATTACAACTGCCTCCTGCAAAGCAACTGACACCCCTGATCCCCCTTTTCCTGTTCTCTTTCTCCATACCACTTATCACCTTCAAACATTCTAGACAATTTTCTTATTTTATATGTCTGTCTCTTCTCTTGGAATATATGTACACCAAAGTATCCTAAGCCTGAGAAAACCATCTAATATAGTAAAAGCTCTCAAGAAAATAATTGCTGCAGCTCTCTGCTCCTCCCATTCGACAGACAGCCACATCTCCTCATTCATTGCCAGCTGCACTTCTGGGACATCATGGTGAAGGTGAAGGCTGGAGTCAACAGATATGGTCGTATTGGGTGCCTGGTCACCAGGGCTGCCTTTAACTCTGGTAAAGTGGACACTGTCGCCATCAGTGATCCCTTCATTTACCTCAGCTACATGGTCTAAATGTTCCAGTATGATTCCACCCATGGCAAATTCCATGGCACTGTCAAGGCTGAGAACAGGAAGCTCATCATCAACGGAAATCCCATCACTATCTTCCAGGAGCAAGATTCCTCCAAAATCAAATGGGGCAATGCTGGTACTGAGTACATGATGGAGTCCACTGGCATCTTCATCACCATGGAGAAAGCTGGGGCTCACTTTCAGGGAGGAGTCAAAAGGGTCATCATCTCTGCACTCTCTGCTGATGCCCCCATGTTTGTGACGGGTGTAAACCATGACAAGTATGACAACAGCTCAAGATTGTCAGCAATGCCTCCTGTACTACCAACTACTTAGTGCCCCTGGCCAATGTCATCCATGACAACTTTGGTATCGTAGAAGGACTCATGACCACAATCCACACCATCACTGTCACCAAGAAGACTCTGGATGGCCCCTATGGGAAACTGCGGTGTGAAGGCCACAGGACTCTCCAGAATATCATCCTTGCCTCTACTGGCACTGCCAAAGCTGTGGGCAAAGTCATCCCTGAGCTGAATAGAAAGCTCAATGGCATAGGCCTTCTGTATCCCCACTGCCAACATGTCAGTCACGGTCCTGACCTGCCATCTTGAAAAACCTGCCAAATATGATGACATCAAGATGGTGGCCAAGCAGGTGTCAGAGGGCCTCCTCAAGGGCACTCTGGGCTACAATGAGCACCAGGTTGTCTCCTCCTACTTCAACAGTGACATCCACTCTTCGACCTTCAATGCTGGGGCTGGCATTGCCCTCAGTGACCATTTTGTTGAGCTCATTTCCTGGTATGACAATGAATTTGGCTGCAGCAACAGGCTGGTGGACCTCAGCCCACATGGCCTCCAAGGAGTAAGACCCCCAAACCACCAGCCCCAGTGAGAGCATGACAGGAAGACAGAGACCCTCACTGCTGGGGAGTCCCTGCCACATTCAGTCCCCCACCACACTGAGAATCTCCCCTCTTCACAGTTTCCATGCAGACCCCCTGAAGAGGGAGGAGCCTAGAGAGCCCTACCTTGTCATGTACCATCAATAATGTCCCCTGTGCTCAGCCATAAAAAAATTGTTATTATTGAGATATCAATCAGCTTCAACCCAAATACCTCGTTTGATTTAAGCTCTTCTACATTTCTTATCATTGTTAGTACTTAGTATCTCACAGAAACAGAATTTCAATAAACATCCTTGAATTTAAAATAGCCTTTTAGTATGCTTTTATTAAGATTCTTTCTTTATGTAGAAATATATTTTTGGACATGCACAGATGTTTATGATACATTCCTCAGAGAAGACAGTAAGGCAAGAAATAATTTATATCATATGGTCCCTTCATCTATAAGAAAAATAGTGTAGGTTTCTTGCCTATAGTAAGGCAAGGAATAGCTTATACAGTATAATTCCTTCATCTATAAGGAAAATTGTATTGTGTCTGTCAGGATTTTTTGGCATGACAATATTAGGCATTTTTAAGTTCCTTCCCTCTGAATATTTATTTCTTATTTTTTTCAGTAATGAATATCTACTTATTTGCATAGTTAAAACAATATTCTTATATACCCAGAAAATAATTACTTTGAAATATAATTAACAGTAAATTCTAACTCCTATTCTTCCATGAAAAAAATTTAGTCATTGTTAACGTAGCTATTATATAAATATAACATGGATGTGTGCTATTAATGTAGTTTATTATGCAGTTTGATAGAAGAAATAAGACCGATTGTATACTTCAAAATAGCTAGAAGAGGATCTGAATGTTTCCAGCATAAAGAAAAGATAAATATTTAAAATGATAGCTATCCCAATTACACTGATTTTGTCTTTACAAATTATATGAATGTATTAAATTGTCACATATACCCCCAAAATATGTACATCTAATATATATTAATACACATTTTTAATGTAGTTTAGATCATCTATGGATACTTATCTAATTATTCCCTTTATACAAAGGGATGATGTGGCCAACTCTTTTCTTTATACAAAGGGTAATACAGCACAAGTATGATAAATATTACCACTACATCAATATAACTACATGAAATCCACATTCAATATAACTTTCAGATAATGCCTCTGAAATATTCCTTTTAAGAACAGTACTTTCAATAGGCTTTTGTGTTTGCAGTATATAGTTTAAACATTTCTTTTTTATCTTTAAATTCAGAGCCGAAAGTAGCACAGCCATATTCAACTTCTTTTGTTGTTGCTGTTGTTAAAAGTATTAATATTTATTTATTTCAATTGTTTCTTGTTTCAAAAAGTATTGAAACTAATGTAACGAATAAGTAGTGCCAGAAAAATTGTGTTCTATATTTTATGCACCTCAAAGGTGAATACTAGATCATTTAAGGAAAAGAACAAAAGAGCTACTTTAAGATCATTTAATTTTGACTTAATTTAAAAAGTAATAGTCTCATTTCAGAAAAATTTAGAATCTTTAACTTGTGTGTGTGTGTGTGTGTGTGTGTATATATATATATACACACACACATATATAAATATATATATATACACATATATAATATTGGCAATTAGCATATCAAAGGCAAGTTTAATTATGATCAATACTACTTTCTTTTTTTTTTTTTTTTTTTTTGAGAGGGAGTCTTACTCTGTCATCCAGGCTGGAATGCAGTGGTGTAATCCTGGCTCACTGAAGCCTCTGCCTCCCAGATTCAAGCAATTCTCCTACCTCAGCTTCCCTAGTAGCTGAGACTACAGGTGGCCAACATCACACCCAGCAATTTTTATATTTTTAGTAGAGCTGGGGTTTCACCATGTTGCCAGGCTGGTCTTGAACTCCTGACCTCAGGTGATTTGCCTCCCTGGCCTCCCAAAGTGCTCGAATTACAGGTGTGAGCCACTGCACCTGGCCAATTACTTTCTTCCAAAACAACAAAAAAATTCATTTACTATCTGTAAAAGGGAACCCAGATTGATTTAGAAATACTTTTCATGATCTTAAATCTTAAATTTTTTTGAGAAGGAGTCTCACCTTGTCGCCTGGCTGGAGTGCAGTGGTGCGATCTCGGCTCACTGCAACCTCTGCCTCCCAGGTTCAAGTGATTCTCCTGCCTTAGCCTCCTGAGTAGCTGGGACTGCAGGCACACACCACCATGCTCAGCTAATTTTTGTACTTTTAATAGAGATGGGGTTTCACCATGTTGGTCAGGATCATCTTGATCTCTTGACCTTGGGATCTGCCCGCCTTGGCCTCCCAAAGTGCTGGGATTACAGGCATGAGCCACTGCACCTTGCCAAATCTTAAATCTAGAGAGAAAATTTGGTACTGGAAGTCCTAGCCAGAGCAATTAAGCAAGTGAAAGGAAAAAAAAATAAGGCATCCATATTAGAAAGGAAGAAGTTAAATGGTCTCTGTTTACAGACAATATGATCATATATATAGAAAACCCTAAAGACTCCACAAAAATCTGTTACAACTAATAAACAAATTCAAGAAAACCGCACGATACAAAATCAACATACAAAAGTCGGTAATGTTTCAAATACACTATAAACTATCCAAAAATATCAAAAAATCAATCCCATTAATAATAGCTACCATGGTCAAGCGTGGTGGCTCATGCTTATAATCCCAGCACTTTGGGAGGCTGAGGCGGGTGCTCTTGAGGCCAACAGTTCAAGACCAGCCTTGCCAACGTGGTGAAACTCCATCTCTACTAAAAATACAAAAATAAACTAGATGTGGTGGTGCACACCTGTAATCCCAGCTTCTCAGCAGGCTGTAGCATGAGAATCACTTGAACCCAGGAGGCAAAGGTTGCAGTGAGCTGAGATCATGCCACTACACTCTAGACAGCATAAGATTGTCTCAAAACAATAATAATAATAATAATGATAGCCACCAAAAACCAAAATACTTAAATAAATTTAACCAAGGAGGTGAAATATTTATATGCTGAAAACTACAAAACATTGATGAAAGAAACTGAAGAAGACACAAATAAATGGAAAAATATTCCATTTCATGGATTGGAAGAATTAATATTATTAAAATGACCATACTACCCAAAGAGATCTACAGATTCAGTACAATCTCTATCAGAGTTCCAATGACATTTTTTCCCAGAAATAGAAAAACATAATAAAAAAATTCATATGAACCACAAAAGACCTAAAATATCCAAAGCAATCTTGAAAGAAAAGAACAAAACTAGAGGTATCATACTACCTGATTTCAAAATGTACTGTAAGTTATAGTAATCACAACAGCATGGTACCAGGATAAAAACAAACACATAGACCAATGAAACAGAAGAGAGAGCTCAGAAATAAATCCATGCATTTACAGTCCACTGATTTTTTACAAAAGTGTAAAGAATATACAATGGAGAAAGAACAGTCTCTTCATTAAATGGTGATGGGAAAACTGGATTTCCATATGCTAGAAGACTGAAATTAGACCCTTACTTCATATCATATTTTAAAAAATCAACTCAATAGGTACTTGAATAGACTTGAAACTGTAAAACTACTACAAGAAAATTTAGGGGAAAAGCTACATGATATTGGTCTGGGTGATGTTTTTTTAGATATGACCCCAGTGGGATAGGTAAAAGCAAAAATAAACAAATGGAATTATAATAAACTAAAAAGCTCTGCACAACAAAGGAGTCAGTCAACAGAGTGAAGAGGCAACTGTGGAATAGGAGAGAATATTTGTGAACCACAGACCTTATAAGGGGTTAATTCAAAATATATAAGGAACTCAAATAACTCAATAACAAGAAAACAAATAATTTGTTTTTAAAATGAGCAAAATACCAGAATAAACAGTTCTCAAAGTGGACATATAAATGACCTACAAGTATATGAAAAATTGCTCAACATTGCTAATCATCAGAGAAACTGAAATTAAAAGCACAGTTAGATATCACCTCACACTTGTTAGAACAGCTATTTTCAAAAAGATGAACCATAAGTATTGGCAAGGATCCTGAGGAAAGGAAACTCTTAGTCACTGTTCAGTGGGAATGTAAACTAGTACATCTATTATGGAAAACAGTATGGAAGCTCCTCAAAAAATTAAGAATAGAACCACCATATGATCTAGTAATACCACTACTGGGTACATACCCAAAGGAAATGAAATCAGTATGTCTAGGAGATATTTGCACTCCCATGTTCATTGCAGCATTATTCACAATGGCCAAGATATGGGATCAAGCTAAGAGTTCATCAACAGATGAATGGATAAAGATAATGTGGCATATATGCACACTGGGACACCACTCAGCCTTAAAGAGAAAGAAATTCTGTCATTTGCAACAATTCAGATGAACCTTTAGGACATTATGTTAAGTGAAATAAGCTAGACACAAAAAGACAAATACCACATGATCTTATATGTGGAACCTAAAAATAGTCAAACTCATAGTGGCAGAGAGTATAATGGTAGATACCAGAGGATAGGAGAAGGGTAGGGAGAGTGGGTTGCAGGATTAGGGAAATACTGGTGAAAGGATACAAAATTACAGTTAAATGGGAGGAATGAGTTCAAAACATCTAGTGACTATTGCTAAGGATAATTTATTATGTATGTGAAAGTCGCTAAAAGTAGATTTTATTGTACTCACCACAAATAAATGATAAGAATGTGAAATAATGCATATGCTAATTAGCTTGATTCCACCATTTCACCATGCATACATGTTTCAAAACATCATGCTGTACATCATACATATATACAATTTTATTGTCAACTTTAAAATAATAATAAAGAATTTTAAATTACTGCAAAACGCTTACAAAAATAAAGACATGAGTTGCATTTAAAATAAAAGTTGACATACCTTGGCTTCCGAAACACTAAACTATATTGTTGGCAAGCCAGACCCACAGTGGGAGTATAAACAATAGGCATGAATTTCTCAATGTCAGATGTTAGCACTCGATAAAAGAGTTTTTCATTTCTATCTTGGAGATCCATTAAGAGAAGATACCTGTAGAAATTGGACATGATTAGATCTATATCCCATAAAGCCATGAAATAGCTACTTAGAAATCTAATTAAATATTTTCAACTAAATATAAAGTATTTTCAGGTTATATAGAAATCATCTGATTAAAAAAGACTTAATAAATGTTCTTTTTTTTCTCTTTAAGACAGAGTCTCAGCCGAGCGCAGTGGCTTACACCTGTAATCCCAGCACTTTGGGAGGATGAGGCTGGCAGATTATGAGGTCAGGAGTTTGAGATCAGCCTGGCCAACATGGTGAAACCCCATCTCTATTAAAAATACAAAAATGGCTGGGCACGGTGGGTCATGCCTGTAATCCCAGCACTCTGGGAAGTGGAGGCAGGTGGATTACAAGGTCAGGAGTTCAAGACCAGCCTAGCCAACATGGTGAAACCCCATCTCCTGAGTAGCTATGATTACAGGCTTCTGCCACCACACCCAGCTAATTTTTTTTTCTTGAGACAAGAGTCTTGCTCTGTCGCCCTGGCTGGAGTGCAGTGGTGTGATCTCAGTCCACTGCAACCTCTGCCTCCTGGGTTCAAGCAATTCTCCTGCCTCAGCCTCCTGAGTAGCTGGAAATACCAGTGCACATCACCACGCCCAGCTAATTTTTTTTTGTATTTTTAGTAGAGACAGGGTTTCACCATCATGGCCAGGCTGAGCTTGAAGTCCTGACCCCTAGTGCTGTGCCTGCCTTGGCTTCCCAAAGTGCTAGGATTACAGGCGTGAGCCACCACATCCAGCCAAGAAATATTCTTAAATATCTCAAAGAATAAAGAACCATAAACTTAATTAATATCATTGAAATATTAACATCATTGCTGAAATAGCACAGTTCTCCTTAACACCTGAAGAGACTTAATCCCTATTTTAAAAAAGATGAAAACACCACTACAGATTTAGTTTAATAGTAAATAAGTTAACAGAAAGATTTCATCCTTTGACTTGCAGTACCAAATAAGCAAGGGAAATGACACACAGCAAATAAGTAAGGGAATGTAACATTCATCCAAAAAATAATTAAGGTAGAGAAGTTCCAGAAACTTTTCTCTGTGCCTGTGTCTTATGGCCTTTTTTTTTCTAGACTCATTTCTGACCCAGAGTTATCTTTGTAAATGTAAATCTTTTCATGTTATCTGTAACCTTCAATCATTTATAGAATAAAACTCAAACTACTCAGTACAACTTAAAACAATCTTGCAAAATTACTGAACAATCTTACCAGTCTTTTTGAATTGATTTTCGTTCCCTAGAATAGTTGAAAATGCACAGAATTCTAAGTAAGAGATGCATGGATTCTAATGTTTAGGCAATTAGATAGACATAACCCAGAAAGTAAACACATAGAAGACAGAGTTTAATTTTAGACATGATAAAATTAATTTGGCAATGTGGAAATTACCATTGCTAAATCAATGGTCTATTCTCAGACCTCATCTTACCTATTAGAACATTTGACACAGGAGATATTCTCTAGGGCTCAATACGCTTTCTTTCCTTGACTTCCAGTCTATCATATTCTCACAGTTTTCCTCCTCTCTCTCTGGTCATTCCTTTTCTGTTTCCTTGTTGGTTTCTCCTTGATATGATTTAGGTGTTTGTCCCCTCCAAATCTCATGTTGAAATGTAACTCCCAGAGTTGGAGGTGGGTCCTGGTGGGTATTTGGACCATAGGGGTGGATCCCTCATGAATGGCTTAGCACCATCCCTTGGTGATGAGTTCTTGCTCTGAGTTGATGCGAGAGTTAGTTGGCACTTCCCTCCTATCCTGCTCTTGTTCTTGCCATATGATGTGCCTGCTCCCAAATCATATGCCACCATGACTGTTAAGCTTCTTCACCAGGGCAGCAGATATTGGTGCCATGTTTGCACAACCTGCTGAACCATGAGCCAATTAAACTTCCTTTCTTTATAAACTACCCATCCTCAGGTATTTCTTTACAGCAATGCAAGAACAGACTAACACACTCATCTTCTCTGAAAGCTTTCTAACACTCATGTGAAATACATGAAGAAATTGTGTTGGCTTTACTTTCAAAATATATCCAAAATCTGACTACCCTCATTGCTATTATCCCAGATCTAAATCATCATCGTCTCTTGCCTGGATTATCATAATAGTCACCTAAGAGTTCCCCCAGCCTACATTCTATTCTCAACATTTCAGCCAGTCTTTCTGAAATTATAGTTTAGATCATGTGGCTCTTCTGTTCAAAAACCTCAAAAGGCTAACCTTTTTACTCATAGTATAACAGAAGTCCTTTAGCAGCCTGCAAAGCCATACTTAATCCATCACCCATTACCTCGCTAACTTCCTTTCCCAATTTGCCATTCTTTCCCTAGCTCATTCTACTCTGGACCTGAGTCTCCTTGTTGATTCTTGAACATGCCAGCCACAAAATACTGTTCCTCAGACTTCTTCCTGGCTAACTGCTTCACCACCTTTGATTATTGCTCAAAACTCACGTTCTCAATGGAGGCTATCCTTATCACCCAACTCAACAATGCATACTGGCTATACCTACCCTCAGCATTCTCAGTTCCTCTTTACCCTACTCTACCTTTACTTCCCCCACCCCAAGACAGTAATCATTTTCTAGCATATTTTGGAATTTACAAATTTTTATTACTATTTACAAAATTTAATAATTTGTATTTTAAAATAAGCCAGGCATGGTGGCACATGCCTGTAGTCCTACCTACTTGGAAGGGTGAGGCAGGAAAGAACTGCTTGAGCCCAGGCTGTTGAGGCTACAGTGAGCTATGGTCATGTCAGTGCACTGCAGCCTGGGCAACAGAGCGAGACCCTCTCTCAAAATAATAATAATTATTTTAAATAATTTATGTAAATTTCATAAGGTCAGAGATCATTGCCTATAACCTCAATATCTAAAAGAGTACCTGACACTGAGTTGATGTTCAATATATATTGAGGAACAGTTTGTAGTAAATATATAAAGGTCATCACCTCTTAGCAGATAGCTGATAAAATGACCCAGGAAAAAAATATAAAGTAAGGATACAAGCAACTAAAGGAAAATGTTATGGAACAAATGAAAGAAAGGTTGTGAAGGAGTTTAAAAAGAAGCAAATGTATACACACTGGACAAACTGAGTCAGCTTCTGCCCAGCCACCTCATCACATCCAATGGGCTCATGAACAAAGTGGCCATGGTGGCAGGGATAGAGGTTAAATACAGGCTCAGCAACATGGACTTTCACTCACCAAGGCCAACCTGACTATTATAGCCACTGCTGAGTGTTCAATCTGCAGCACAGACTAACACTGAGTCCCTGATGAGGCGCCATTCTCCAGGGTAATCAGCCAGCTAGCTACCTGGTGGCAAGTTGATTATACTCAACAGCTTCCAACACAGGAAGGACATTTTTTTTTTCTGGAATAGACCCTTACTTTGGATCTAGATATGCGTTCCCTGGATGCAATGCTCCTGCCAAAGTTACTATTCAAGGACTTACAAAATGCCTTATCTACCATCATGGTATTCCACACAGCATTGCTTCTGATCAAGAAACTCACTTTATAGCAAATGAAGTACAGGAATAAGCCCGTGCTCATGATATTCACTAGTTTTACAATGCTTCCCAAAATCTGAAGCAACTGGTTTGACAGAAAAGTGGAACGTACTTTTGAAGACTCAGTTACAGTACCAGCAAAGTGGCAATACCCTGCAAAGCTGAGGCAAGGTTCTTCAGGAGGCTGTATATGCTCTGAATCAGGGTCCAAAAAATGTTACTGGTTTTCTCATAGCCAGGATTCATAGGTGTAGGAATCAAGGAGTGGAAATGAGAATGGCACCACTCACTAACAACCCGAGTGACACAATATCAAAATTTCTCCTTTCTGCCTCTGTGACTTTATGCTCTGCTTGTCTAGAGGTCTTTATTCCAAAGGGAAGAATGTTTCCATCCAGAGAAACAGTAATAACCCCACTGAACAGGAAATTAAGACTGCCACCTAGCCACTTTGGGCACCACATGCTTCTGAATTAACAGGCCAAGAAAGGGGTTACTGTGCTGGCTGGGAAAAACTGATCCTGCCTACCAAGAGGAAACTAAACTGTTACACTACAGTGGAGATGAGAGAGTATGTCTGGAATACAGGAGATCCCTTAGGGTAGCTCTTAATATTACCATGCTCTGTGATTAAAGCTAATGAAAACAGTCCAATTCAAGCAGGATTACTAATGACCCAGACTTCAGGATGGAAGGTTTGAGTCACCCTCACCAGGAAAAGAATCAAAATTAGCTGAGATACTTGTTGAGGGCAAAGGGGATATGGAATGGGTCATGGAAAAAGATAGTTATAAATACCAGCTATGACCATGTGATCAACTAAAGAAAAGACTGTAACTGTCATAAACATTTCTTCCTTATTTTTCTATTAATATGTGTGTATATACATATAAGCAAAAATCCATATGCAAATATCAGAAAATATAATTTTCTTCCTTATCACCTTATCAGATAACATAAGATATACTGATTCTGCATCATAGTATTTAAGTATTGCTAACATTACATCGCAGTGCTTAAGCTAAGGAATATCGATAAGAATAAACATCACCCAAGGATTTGGCATCCTCTTTTGAGGAAAGGGTTGGTTCATTTTTGGTTGTATGCAGGATAGTCATGTTGTGTTAGGTGAAAGTATGAACTTTGGTATTGCCTTTATTCAAAGATTAAGTATGATTTGAGGAGATGCATATGGGTGGTGTCATAGTACATTCACTTTGCTATAACAAAAATATCATAAACTAGGTAGCTTATGAAAAACAGAAATTGATTTCTCATAGTTCTGTAGGCCAGGAAGTTCAAGATCAAGGTGGCAGCAGACTCTGAGCCTGATAAGAACCCATTCCACATAGACAGTATCTTCTCACTGCATCCTCACATGAGGGAAAGGGAAAGGGCAGCTTTCTTAGGCCTCTATCTTTTATTTTTTATTTTACTTTAAGTTCTGGGATGCATGTGCAGAACGTGCAGGTTTGTTTTAGTGACTTGCTGCACCTATCAATCTGTCATCTAGGTTTTAAACCTTGCATGCATTAGGTATTTGTCCTAACGCTCTCCCTCCTCTCTTCCCCTACCCAGTGACAGACCCCAGTGTGTGATGTTCCACTCCCAGTGTCCATGTATTCTCATTGTTTAACTCCCACTTATGAGTGAGAACATGTGGTGTTTGGTATTCTGTTCCTGTGTTAGTTTGCTGAGGATGACGGTTTCCAGCTTCATCCATGTCACTGCAAAGGACATGAACTCATTCTTTTTTATGGCTGAATAGCATTCCATGGTATATATGGGCAACATTTTCTTTATCCAGTCTATCATTGATGGGTGTTTGGATTGGTTCCATGTCTTTGCTATTGTAAGTAGTGCTGCAATAAACATATGTGTGCATGTGTCTTTATAGTAGAATGATTTATAATTCTTTCGGTATATACCCAGTAATGAGATTGGTGAGTCAAACGGTGTTTCTGGTTCTATTTCCTTGAGGAATTGCCACACTGTCTACCACAATGGTTGAACTAATTTATACTCCCACCAACAATGTAAAACCATTCCTACTTCTTCACAGCCTCACCAGCATCTGTTGTTTCCTGACTTTTTAATATCGCCATTCTAACTGGCGTGAGATGGTATCTCATTGTGGTTTTGATTTGCATTTCTCTAATGACCAGTGATGATAAGCTTTTTTTTCACGTCTGTTGGCCGCATAAATGTCTTCTTTTCAGAAGTGTCTGTTCATATCCTTCACTCACTTTTTGAAGGGTTTTTTTCCTCATAAATTTAAGTTTCTTATAGATTCTAGATATTAGACCTTTGCAGATGGATAGGTTGCAAAAATTTTCTCCCATTCTGTAGGTTTCTTATTCACGTTGATGATAGTTTCTTTTGCTGACCATAAGCTCTTTAGTTTAATTAGATCTAATTTGTCGATTTTGGCTTTTGTTGCAACTGCTTTTGGTGTTTTAGTCATGAAGTCTTTGCCCATGCCTGTGTCCTGAATGGTATTGCCTAGGTTTTCTTCTAGGGTTTTTATGGATTTAGGTTTTATATTGAAGTCTTTAATCCATCTGGAGTAAATTTTTGTATAACATGTAGGGAAGGGGTCCAGTTTCAGTTTTCTGCATATGGCTAGCCAGTTTTCCCAGCACCATTTGTTAAACAGGGAATCCTTTCTCCATTGTTTGTTTTTGTCCGGTTTGTCGAAAATCAGATGGTTGTAGATGTTTGGCGTTATTTCTGAGGTCTCCGTTCTGTTCCATTGGTCTATATATCTGTTTTGGTATCAGTATCATGCTGTTTTGGTTACTGTAACCAAACAAGTTTGAAGTCAGGTAGCGTGATGCCTCCAGCTTTGTTCTTTTTGCTTATGACTGCCTTGGCTATACAGGGTCTTTTTTGGTTCCATGTGAAATTTAAAGTAGTTATTTCCAGTTCTGTGAAGAAAGTAAATGGTAGCTTGACGGGAATAGTATTTAATCTATAAATTACTTTGGGCAGTATGGCCATTTTCAGGATATGATTCTTCCTATCCATGATCATGAAATTTTTGTCTGTTTGTTTCTGTCCTCTCTTATTTCCTTGAGCAGTTGTTTGTAGTTCTCTAAGAAAAGGTCCTTCACATTCCTTGTTAGTTGTATTCCTAAATATTTTATTCTCTTTGTAGCAATTGTGAATGGGAGTTCATTCTTGATTTGGCTCTCTGCTTGACTTGCTGGTGTAAAGAAATGCTTATGATTTTTGCACATTGATTTGGTATCCTGAGACTTTGCTGAAGTTGCTTATAAGTTCAAGGAGTTTTTGATCTGAGATGACGGGGTTTTCTAAATACAAAATCATGTCATCTGCTAACAGAGACAATTTGACTTCCTCTTTTCTTGTTTGAATACCCTTTTTTTTCTTTCTCTGGCCTGACTGCCCTGGCCAGAACTTCCAATACTATGTTGAATAGGATTGGTGGGAGAGGGCATCCTTGTCTCATGCCGGTTTTCAAAGGGAATGCTTCCAGCTTTTGCTCATTCAGTATGATATTAGCTGTGGGTTTGTCATAAATAGCTCTTATTATTTTGAGATATGTTCCATCAGTACCTAGTTTATTGAGTTTTTAGTATGAAGGGTTGTTGAATTTTATCAAAGGTTTTTCTATATCTATTGAGATAATCATGTGGTTTTTGTCATTGGTTCTGTTTATGTGATAGATTATGTTTATTGATTTGCATTTGTTGAACCACTCTTGCATCGCAGGGATGAAGCTGACTTGATCGTGGTGGTAAGTTTTTTGGTGTGCTGCTGGATTCGGTTTGCCAGTATTTTATCAAGAATTTTCACAGTTTGTTCATAGGGGATATTGGCCTGAAGTTTTCTTTTTTGTTGTGCCTCTTCCCAGTTTTGGTATCACGATGATGCTGGTTTCATAAAATGAGTTAGGGAGGAGTCCCTCCTTTTTGATTGTTTGGAATGGTTTCAGAAGGAATGATACCAGCTCCTCTTTGTATTTCTGGTAGAACTCAAGTTTTGAATCCATATGATCCTGGGGTATTTTTCATTGTTACTCTGGCCTCTTCTTTTTAGAGTTCTAATCCCGTTTCATAAGAGTGCCATTTTTTTTTTGAGATGGAATTTCACTCTTGTTGCCCAGGCTGGAATGCAATGGTGTGATCTTGGTTTACCGCAACCTCTGCCTCCTGAGTTCAAGTGATTCTCCTGTCTCAGCCTCCCAAGTAGCTGGGATTAAAGGCATGCACCACCACGCCCAGCTAATTTTGTATTTTTAGTAGAGATGGGGTTTCTCCATGTTGGTCAGGCTGGTCTTGAACTCCCGACTGCAAGTGATCCGCTTGCCTCAGCCTCCCAAAGTGCTGGGATTACAGGTGTGAGGCACCGTGCCCAGCCGAGGGCACCATTTTTATGACCTAATTATCACCCAAAGTCCTCACCTCTAAATAACATCACAGGGAATTGATTTCAACAAATAACTTTGCAGGGGGACACAAACATTCAGTCCATAACAAACATGGTGTATCAACATTTGGTCAAACACTATTCTGGATGTTTCTGCATAGGTGATTTTGGATGAGATTAACCTCTAAATTGGTGGACTTTAAGTAAAGCAGATTACGCTCCAAAATGTAGGTGGGCCTCCTCCAAACAGTTGAAGGCCTTAATAGCACAGACTGACTACCTTTCCAGCAAAAAGAAATTTTGCCACCACACTGCCTTTGAACTCAACTGCAACTCTTCCTTCAATCTTCAGCCTGACAACCTACCTGAAGATTTTGGATTTAACAAGCCTTCTCCCTCCCTCCCTCCCTCTCTCTCTCTCTCTCTGCATTTATATTTTCAATTATACACACACATACACACACACATCCTACCAGCTCTGTTTCTTTGGAGAACCCTGATTAATACCAATACTTACTTGACACTGAGTTGGCTATTTCTTTTAACCCTCACAACAATGTTTTCAAATAACTATTGTTCTCTTTAATCCACAGGTGAAGAAAAACTAAGGGCTACAAAGGTTTAGTACCTTAGTAAGAAAGAGTGATGTCAAAAGCAGAGAGCAAAGCAGTTAAGTGGCCATGGCAGAGGCTGTAGTGGTTTGCTAAAGGATCTACTGCTAGTGAGACAGAGCCAGGATTTCAACCTAAGGCTATCTAATCCCAAATGTACGGAAAAATTCTATCTCCATCTTTGTGCAAATATAGAAACTGAATCCTATACCAAACACTACACAAAGTAAGTGACCTAAATTCGCAACCATGTTGGAAAAAGTCTGGAGGCTGGAAATGTGTGCTTTCACCTATAATAAAAGTCTGACCAAAAGCCATTTTAATCTGTTTTGTTTCCTTTAGGATGGTATTTCCTGATAATTTACTTTTACAGTAACAATTTTATCATAAGAGAAACATGGTCTCTCTGAGCATACAGTTTAGAAAACAAAATTTTATTTCATCCAAATGTTCCTAGAGAGAGTAAACTTTTTTTAGAACATCATTGTATTTACAGGCAAATTCTCCTCAAATTTGACTACCCTTTCCAAATCATTAAATGTTTTCATTTTCTCACCCAGTAAAAAATAAACTAGACAATTGCCTAATAGAAATATAAAAACCACCTTCAGCAATGTGTTACCTGTCAAAGTCAGACTTCAGACGCTCAAAATTTTTTAGTACTCTAAGGACCTGAATCTCCTGACTGATGAAGGAAGGTGGCAACAATCCATGGATGTTCAATTGCTGTCTCTCTTCCAGGGTAAAGGCCAAGTCCTACAGAGAAAAACAAAAACAAAACCCACAATAGTATTTGAGAGGAAAATAGACAGAAAGCACACATATAAAATCCAGCAAGTGTATGCAATAAAAATGAGAAGTCTGCATCACTGGAAGCATGGCCATGTGGCTGCAAGTAAATCATGTAAACTCTCCATATCTCAGTTTCCCTATCTCTAGAAATTAGAATACTATAATATTTCAGAGCTATGCCACTCAAGATTATTAGGATAAAATCAGATGATTAATGGAAGGAAACTACTTAAAGACACAAAAATGAAAGAAGATATAATCATTATTATTGTCAGTAAATATAAAAATAAAAAATTATTAAATGAGATTTTAAAATTATGAATGTAAGTCACTTGTATCCTGCTGTGATTCCACCTTTAGGGCAGGAAATGCCCTACATGATTCTGAGTTACCTGTTTTAACAGTCCTCTCCCAAGTTGTAGCCTTTGATTCTTACTCACTCCTAGGCATACAAAACTTCTAACCATCGCCCATACATACCATGCCCTTTTATTCTTCCATGGCACATGGTCAAGATATTCTTCCCTGTTTCTCTGATCTTCATGCCTTACCTCAAATGCTTCCTCCTCTCTAAAGCCTTAGTATATCCATTACAACTCTATTATTATATCTATGTTATCTGTTTATATGAACATTGATTGTATAAAACAAATGATAATAATGAACAATGAAGCTCAAAAACATAAAAACCAAATAGATTTTATGTGTTGATGCATAAACCATAATGGACATAAGATATTCACTGGTATATAATTCAAGGCACAGTAATAGCAGAGCAGCTCCTGTAGTCAAGAAAGTGATCTGGTAGATTAGGACAAGGAGTCTCTCTAGAGAGGCCTCCCACTGGAGACACTGAAGCCCAAGAGACTTCTTTGTCTGGACTGTGACTCCTGTTCCTCTGGGTCCAGGGTAAGTATATCAACATGATATGATAGTTGGTGTTGTGGTCTGAACATTTGGATCCCCCAAAATTCATATTGAAATCCTCACCCCCAAGGCTATGGCATTAGGAAGAAGTGCCTTTGAGGGGTGATTAGGTCATGAGGGCAGACTCCTCATGAATAGGATTAGTACCTTATAAAAGAGACCTCAGAGAGCTTTTCAGACCTTCTGTCATGTGAGGACACAGTGAGAAGACCACTGTCTACAAATCAGGAAGCAGACCCCTCACCAGACACCAAATTTGCAGTACCTTGATGATGGACCTTCTACCCTCCAGAGATGCAAGAAATAAATTTCTTTTGCTTATAAGCCACCCAGTACGTGGTATTCCGTCACGGCAGCCTGAAAGGACTAAGACAGTTTTGCTCATTTTGACTACTGCTGTCTCTAAACAACCTGGATGGGTAAGAACGCTTTCACTAATTTTGCATTGAGTGATTCTACAGTGATTCCTCCATCCCTGAAAGTTTCTTGCAATGACAGCAGCGACTCTTGAGAACTTACAAAGTGTATTACTTGGGAGAAAGGAGAAATAATTTGGTTCATTCCACAGGAAGATGACAAACCCTGATTGGTTAAGAATAAACATATCCAACCCCAGGAAATTTGTGAAAGAGGTCAATGAATGAACAATCCTCTCTTTCTTCTAATTTTTCTCATAGATATACCCATTAATTCATGTCACTGATGGAAAAGTTTATGTTTAATTAGCCTCCTGGGTTGAGGGCCAGACTGAAGAAAGACAAATTCGTCCACTGAATGGTGCCATGACAGAGCTCTCTGAGATAACTGCGAGAGCTAGCTGAGACCAATGGCTCCAGAATCTTCAGCATAAGAAGCAGTGTACAACCTTCAGTTCTCATAAGGTCTCTAAGTGCTGTCAGCACAGCTGGTGTCTAGCTGCAAGATATTTTTCATTAGCAGCCATTCTCATAGTTGCAAAAGCCCTCACTGTTACAGATGGGCATCCTCTGGAGTTCAATATGTGTGAATGGCAGCAGAATGGTCCCTTTCTAAGAGGATAATCCAGTATGTCCAGCTGTGTCTGGACCAATCACCCTCTCCTGGATACCTAAATGCCAGACAGTACAATCTTTCAGACCTTTGCCCAGCAGTTCCAGCTGGCACCCGGAGACATTTGCGGTACTGCCTAAACTCTTTACCTGCCATTTAGTTTTTTACTTGTGGTTTGTGTCCCCACACCAGAATGAAAACTCCACGGTGCCACAGAATTTTGTTTGTTGTCTTCACTGCTTACAACAGTGCCTGACATAATTAGAACTCAGTAATTTGTTGCACATAAAATTTTAACATATTCAATAGAATATAATTTATTAAACTTTATTATTAGAAAATTTAGAATTCATAGAAAATTTCAAATATTCAATTTTAGAGACATTAAAAATTTTACAAATCTATTAAATTACTGCTCAAAAAACTGATTAGAATATTCATCCTGATCAAATTACTTTTAAAATTTAAAGCAACAAGAAAGAGATATTCATATGAAAAAGTAACTTATAAAATGGAAGACAGACTTCACTTGTTAAAGATACCTGGGAAGACAACATTTAAAACAAAATGTCATGAAATAACTCCTTGGAATGAGACAAAATTATGGACAGTAATGTATTTGAAAAAGATAGAAGAGAAAATTCAATGGATTTTTCTCTAACTAGAAAATGAAAAGGGGGAAGGAAAGCTGCCTAAAGTCTCAAAAATATACAAATATATGCAAAAAAGCAGTAAACTTCTGAGTGTTAATGCCTTGAAAATCTGCCCAAAAACATAATAATCAAAATATCAATATTCCGATAATGTCTTATTGTAAGAAGTACTAACGTATGCCCTTTCATTCGCTTAAAAATGGCATTTAACAACATTTATTGCTATACTTAGCCAGTGTTTTAATATAAATTTTCCAGTGGTCTGTTCTGAAACTGATTCCTAAATGTAACAGTTCTCCATCTCTTATGCCATGTAAATGATAATGCCATCTGGAAATCTTTTTATATTCTTTGATGTTTAGTAACTACAAACTCCCATACACTGTTAGTCAAATTTTCCAAGACATACTAAATTACTAAATTACTTTAGTAAGCACCAATTCAATTCTTTTAAAAACAACAGCAACGAAACCTAGGGCTTAGAAATCTAGGGAACTGGGCCAAGTTAAAGTCCTAGGATTGGGGAAAATAAAACAGTCCTACGACTGGGTTCACATTCTATTACTACCCTTTGTAAGTTAAAAGAACATCAATCAATAAGTAAACTTAAATCTTAAAATCCCTGAAAAATTTAAAATGGATATTGTATGACTTCATTTAAGCCACAGTTTCTATTTTTCATACTAACAGAGACATACTCCTTAGAGACATATTTTGTAGAAATTTATAAACAGGTCATTTATGTCTAAAGTTTAAAGTAAAATGTTTCAAAGAATTTTTACCTTAGCATTATCCTGCAGGGCCTATCCAACAAAACATAATGAATCCAAATTATACATGCAGGTTCTAACTTTCATTTGATTTCTACCAAGTCTTTCATGTAGTTGAAAATATTAGACATCTATCTATCTAAGGTTACCAGACCACCTGTACGTCTAATTCTCTAAAAGCATCCTCATATATGCTAAGTTCGACCCTGGTTTTTCTCCTTTTTTGTCTTTCCTTTCCTTTCCCTATTCCTTAAAAATCCTTTGGACTAGATCCCTAGACAGCAGAATGGTATATTGTTTCACTGCTGAGGGCAGCAAACAGGACAACTATTCTTCCGGATTGTGCTAATTAACCTCTGTATATCTTCTTGAGAAAACTGAGACTATCAAGCAGCAATGAAAATTCCTGACATGACAAAGGACTTGTATTAGAAACACATTTGCAGGGAGCAAGCATAACTGAGAAAGAAACTTTGTCCTGAGTAATTTATCAGAAACTATTACCATAAAAACAGAACAAATATATTCTGTATTCTGCACTAACCAATGAATAACTTTCTTTTTTCCCTGAATAATTACTAAAAGTAAATCAAGCTGAATTGCAAAAAAAAAAAAAAAAATACAAAACCAAAAACAAAGGGGGGTGGAACTTTATCTTATTCACAAAGATCCTTAAGACAGTTAATCTATACATGTATGAAAATTCATTATGGTAAGAGAACTTATAATTTACATGTTTGAGGCTATGATCAAATTAGGGCAGAGACAGTTTGTGTGTTCTGCTTAACTAGTATAATCTCTAGTGTCTACAATAATACCTGTGTGGCATTATTCTTTATAGGCAATCAACAAAACTGTGTTGGATTAACTAACTGATGATTAATCAGTTATATTTGTTACAGTACATTTTGTAGAAGACAAAACAGAAAAGTGAGTAAGAGAGGTTAAAAATAGTAGAGAAGCAAAATGGAAAGTAATAATTGCAAATAATTTGAAACAACAAAAGTCCTTCAACTGGTAAATGGATAAAACTAAGGTATATCCATACACTGAAATATTACCCAACAATAAAAAGAAACAAACTATTGATACACAAAACATAGATGAATCTTAAATGCATTATGTTAAGTGAAAGAAGCCAGACTCAAAGGGCTACATATTGTATGATTCCATTTATATGACTTTCCGAAAAAGCAAAATTATATGGATAGAAAAAGATCAGTAGTTTCCAGGGACTGGGAGTGGAAAGAAGGGTTTGACTTCAAACAGGAAACAAAAGGAAAATGTTTTTAGGTGATAGAAACATTCCTTACTGTGGTGTTGGTTACACAACATTGTATATTTGTCGAAACTACTAGAACTGTACATCGAAAAATAAATTTCATTATACTGAATTTTATTAGGCTCTATAGAGTCAATTCGGTAACTAATGTTCTCTCTACTTAAAAAGAAATATAATTACGATGACTAAAAATTGTTTAGCAAATTATTGACATATTTCATATTCCAAATTTAAAAAAATTTTTTTTTTGAGACAGAGTCTCACTCTGTCACCCATGCTGGAGTGCAGTGACTCAATTCAGCTCACTGCAACCTCCACCTCCCAGGCTCAAGTGATCCTCCTGCCTCAGTCTCCCAAGTAGCTAAGACCACAGGTACATGCCACCATGCTCAGTTAATTGTTTTTGTATTTTTTGGTAAAGACTGGGTTCACCATGTTGCTCCAGACTGGTCTCGAACTCCTGAGCTCAAGAGATCTGCCTGCCTTGGCCTCCCAAAGTGCTAGGATTACTACACAATCAAATTAGATAAAGAATATTTTAGGCAGGGCACAGTGGCTCACACATCCAAGCCTAAAATATTCCTTATCCAGTTTTATTGTCTTTGAATCCATTATCAAAATTTTCTGATAATTTTTTATTTCAAATGAATTATAGATATTTTATTAATGTGATTTTGCAAATAATATAGATTTATCTTAAAATTATTTCTTCATATCAAAAAAGTTCTAGAATTAATTTTAATACTAATTTGGGAGAGAAATTATTTATATACGAAGAGTACAGAAGAAGGACCCTTTATATTTTTATTATTATTCTGAAATAAAGAGATAAAATTGGGCTTGTTTTAAGTGTTATATTTTCAATTGAATACATACACATTAAGAGAAGTGGTACTAATTTGCCCTGAACACATTCTACTGAAGGGTTCCTTCCTCCAAGGCTTTTATAATGCCAAAAATTGTTCTTTGGAAATGATTATTTTAAACTTCTAATTGACAATATAGATGACAATTTCTAGAATTGGCTGGGCACAATGGCTCACAGCTATAATCCTAGCACATTGGGAGGCTAAGGCAGGAGGATGGCTTGAGCCCAGGAGTTCCAGACCAGCCTGGGCAACATAGGGAAACACTAGCTCCACAAAAAATAAACATAAATTAGCCAGGCTTGGTGCTGCATGCCTGTGGTCCCAGCTACTCAAGAGGCTGAGGTGGGAAGACTGTTGATCCCGGGAGGTTGAGGTTGCAATGAGCCAAGATCGCACCACCTGCAGTCCAGCCTGGGTGACAGAGTGAGACCCAGTCTTGGGAAAAAAAAAAAAAAAAAAAAAAAAACTAAAAAAAATTATTTTCCTGGTGGTATCCAACCTCATTTTTCCCAAAAAAATCAACCAGATGACATATATATTTCCAAGGTAAAGTTTATATCAGTAAATAATCATATAAAAATAATTACTTTGAATGTATTTAACTATACAAACAAATTCTTTAATATATTGTTGGTCTTAAATAATTGGTTTCTGTCCCTTAAAGGAGACCAACAATATATTAAACACAGCTTATTTCCAAAAGAATCATTTAGTTTCATTGCATAGCAATGCATTTTTACTCGTATGTGATATAAAGTAATTTTAACCTGGTAGAGTAATAACTATAACAATATTCCTAAAATATATTCAGCTAAGTCTTGGCCTTTGATACTCTAAAATTTATAGAAAAATATCATCACTTTACAATACCCCAAAATTATTTACATTTAATTACCAATTAATTTACACACAGAGTTGCAAATGTCTGTTTCTTCCTGTGTCCCCATTATTCCTGAATAATTATCTCCTTCAAGGGATGATTCTATCATAGAATGTCCCATACTTCATTGTTTCTGCTTACCTGCTGTTTTACCCAGGTCTGGAAGTTAAACACTATGCTATTCATATTTGTATAACAGCACCTAGTACCATGTCGGGATGGAGCAGGGCCTTAACAAATTTTAAATAAACAAATAAATGCATAAATATATTAATCTGAAACAACTTTTCAGTACTCTGTGGCTCAGTTCTGTGTAGTTCTATTTTGAATAACCAAATCATCAATTCAAATTTCAAATGAAGATTTATGCAACAGTACAAAGAGTGCTACTTTAAAATCTCCCAAATAATAATTAAGTTTTCCACATATATGTTAGGAAATCATTTAATTTACTAATCAATTATTAACAGGTTTTTTCATTGACTTTAAACCAGGCATTCAAGATCAACTTTGGTTTGACCAAAATATATATCTACATATCAGCATAAGTTTCAGAATTTATGGGGATTCTTTTAAAGTACTTTCATCTTGACCAGGTTTCTCAATCTTGGCACTAATTACATTTTAAGATAGACAATTACTTGTTGTAAGCAGCTATTCAGTAGATTTTTGATATTTAATAGATTGTAATAATCCACACACTAGAAATTTAGATGCACACTTTACCAACAAACATGACTGAATAGCAATGTAAGGCTAAAGGACATACCATTTGTCAAGTTTGAGTCACAAGTAGGTATTACTTAACACTTGATTTTGAGCAAATATTTAAGGTGTTAAGGGTTAAATGGAGATTTGTTCCAATTTTTGCATCTACTAAATAAGGCTAATAAACTATTTATTGAATACATAGTATATGTTATGTGTGTTTCATTGGGTTGTTGGGAAGAAAAAATGAGACCAGGTATTTTCTCATCCTATGTAAATTTTAAAGTGTTGTTAACGCCTATGTTACTAACAATAAGTTTAAAAATAAAGTCACTAATATGCACGTGCTCAGTGAATACTGACTTTTATTCTTCACATTCCAGTATTGTCTGAAAGCCTCTGAGTTTAAGAATCAGTTTTCAGAGACCTACGTCAGTGCTTTTGGTGAAGAACCAATTTAGCTCCCTATCAGAGGCTTTTAACCTAAGGTTCACAGACCTAATCACAGATCCTCAAGGCATGGATGAGTAATTAAGGAGGCTTGAACACGGACATCTTTTTCACCAACTCTATGAGATTTAGTATTTCCTTCCATTTTAAATGAAATCAACAAGAGACATATTAGTAGTAGTTCCTGGCCAGGCACAGTGACTCACACCTATAATCCCAGCAGTTTGAGAGGCCAAGGCAGAAAGATCACTTGAGCCCAGGAGTTCAAGACCAGCCTGGGCAACACAGTGAGACCCCCCATCTCTATAAAAAATAGAGAAAAATTAGCTGGGTGTGGTGGCATGCACCTGTACTCCCAGCTACTCAGGAGGCAGAGGTGGGAGGATCTCTTTGGCCCTAGAAGTCGAAGCTGCAGTGAGCCAAGATTGTGCCACTGCACTTCAGGCTGGGTGACAGAGTGAGACCTGTCTCAAAAAAAAAAAAACAATAAAACAGTAGTTTCGGTGTGTTTGTCATAACAGAAATAACAAATATTTTAATGTCATGTTACATCTGTGGCGTATATCTTGAAACAGCATTCATGCTCTTCATTACTTTGAAATTACTGTAGCTTTAGATCTGCAATAAGGTTTGGTTTTGTTTTCCTTTGTTTAGAGACAGTCTATTGCTGAGGATAGAGAGTGGTAGTATAATCATAGCTCACTGCAGCCTTGAATTCCTGGGCTCAAGCAATCCTCTTGCCTTAGCTTCCTCAGTAGCTGCGACTATAGACATACACCACCACATCTGGCTTTTTTTTTTTTTGAGACAGGGTCTCACTGTGTTGCCCTGATTGATCTCAAATTCCTGTCCTCTGGCCTCAAGCAACCTTCCTCCTTCAGCCTCCCAAAATGCTGGGATTACAGGCATGAGCCACTGTGCCTGACAAACTTTAATAACATGAACAGGCACACAAACTAGTCATACAGACAACCTTCATACTGATCTCTTTAAAAAATGAAACTTTAAATTGCCCATATTTAAATATAGTATAAAGAGGAATATATCTTACAATACACATTTGTAAGATATACTTAATTTGTCAATATTTTGATATCTATATTTAATTACAAATGGTTTCCTTTGTAATTCTATGTATACATTTATTTAAAATCATTGCTTGAAGGAGTCCACAGACTTCATCAACTTTCCAACTTTTGTGTCTTTGGCACAAAATATGTTAAGGACTCTTGTAGAGAATTACGCTTCAGTTTCTTAAGGGATATATACCTTAGACATGATATTCCCAGAAACACCACAAGATGGCTTTCTTGCTTCAGATCCACTGTGGAGGTTTCAGAAATGTTTTCTCTCTCCTTTTACAGTTGCTTTATGGAAGGTCAGTTTTCCTAAGAAACTGAACCTTCATATATATGAAGAGATTTATTATGAGAGAAATACTGTAATTGGCTCACATGATTATGGAGGCTGACAAGTCCAACGACCTGCTACCAGCAAGCTAGAGACCCAAGACAGCCAATGGTAATGGTGTAGATCCAGTCTGAAAGCCAGGAGGTTCAAGACCCAGGAAAAGCCCATATATTAGTTGGAGTCCAAAGGCAGGAAAATATTGATGTCCCAGCTTCAGGACAGTCAGGCAGGAGAAGTTCCCTCTTACTCAGCTTTTTGGTCCTTCAACTGATTGGATGAGGCCCACTCACATTAGGGAGGGCAATCTGCTTTATTCAATTCAAATTTTCATCTCATCCAGAAACACCCTCACTGACACTACAAGAGTAATGTTTGAACAAATGTTTGTGCACCCCATGGCTTAAGCAAGTTGACAGATAAAATTAATCATTACGTTCACAGATATTGTTGAGTGAATGCTTACAATGCATACAGGCACTACTCCAATGAAACAGTGGCTTGTTAGGTATGGTCAATAGTCTCATGAGGCTTATGATATAAAGAGCTTAACAGGATATTATAGGAAAAGCTACACAAACAACTATAATAATTGTGATAAGTATAGGGAAAAAAAAAAGATAATTTAGGCAGTTAAAAAAGAAAGTGTTCACTGAGGAGTAATGTCAAAATGCAATCTGAAGGATGACTAGAAAGAGTAGCAGTTGACCAGGTGAAAAGCTGGGGGAAGGTGGAGAGGAAACAGCATGGACATAAAGCCTAATGCATAAAAGCTTAGCTTCCTAGGGAAAGGAGAGGGAAGGAAACTGCACTGAATGTGAGAAAATGATAAAATATGAGCACTAGAAAGGCAGGTAGAAACCTGAGCAAGTTCTAATTAACCAGGTAAGAAGTTTCAAACACTATCCTAAGAGTAATGGGAAGCCCCAGCACCTTTCCTATTTATTCCATTTCATAAAAATGTTGTGAGTTTAGCAATAGTCAACCTGCAATGTTGATCATTCACCATACTAAGGAACCAACATACTAGGCTAGCTCAGATTTTAAAAAAAACAAAAAGTGGTGGGTAGAACAATTATTCAGAACCAGTTTCAGACTACCAGGCAAATCGTAGATGGTTCAACCTCATATCATGATTCTCAATCTGTTTTCAGTGTCTCTATAAAATTCACATACATACTCCCACCTGAAACATTTTTCTTTATAACATTATTTTCTATCTACCACACTAAGGGCATATCTGATTTATGCCCTGCATAAATAACATTTTAACTTATGAAAATTAACTTAAAATACTTCATACAATATCTCTAGTATATAATGAAAACATCGGTCACTGGCAACAGTAGTTGCCTCTAGGAAGGGGAACCAGCTAGCCCAGACACAGAAGTGGCAGACAAACTTTTCACATTTTTTTATCTTCTTATTTTTATACAATGAATATATAAGACTATTTTAAAAATATTAGGAACCATTCCTCTCAATCTCCAACAATATTATATTCATATTTAATATTTACATTTATTACATCTCAATCCTTTTGTTTCAGGTAGCTCTGGCTATGGTAGAGACTGTTAATTGGCTACCACAACATCTATTTCCCTCTTCCTTCCCAGGAACAGAATACTAATATTATTTGGGGTGGCAATGCATTAAATAAAAGACATTTCCTGACTCTCCTGTAGTTACATGTGCCTATATGATGGAGTTCTGAACAGCAAGTGGAAGTATGATGTGGGATGTGGGGAAGGCTACTTTAAAAGAGGGGACTCCACTGAAAAGCAGGCCTTCTAGTAATTCTCTCATTTCTTCCAGCAGCCATCTTGGATTGCATAGGTGGCTTTTTTTTTTAGATGGAGTCTTGCTCTGTCGCACAGGCTGGAGTGCAGTGGTGCAATCTAGGCTCACTGCAACCTTTACCTCCTGAGTTCAAGCGAGTCTCCTGTCTCAGCCTCCCAAGTGGCAGAGACAGGGTTTCACCATGTTGGCCAAGCTGTCCTTGAACTCCTAACTTCAAGCAATCCGCCTGCCTTGGCCTCCCAAAGTGCTGGGATTACAGGCATGAGCCACAGCGCCCAGCCTGTAGGTGGTATCTTTAGACCTACATACTCAGGACCATGAAGTGATTCTGAAAATGGCAGCACAGCAATAGAGAAGCCTATGTTCCTGATGACTTTGTGGACCCACCAAACAGCTTATTTTAATTAAGCTGTATCTTAGTTAACTCACTGTTATTTTGCTTTTTGGTAATATGTAGCAAAACCTAATCCTAAATGACATACTGGTCATCCTTATACTCATTAAAGAAAAGAGATTCACACACATTCAACAGCATATAAAAGAGGTTATTGCGCATTTATCTCACAAGGTAGGATGTTAACTACAGCAATATCTGCAAGGCAAAACAGAATGTTACTTCAAAAATTACCCCTGTTTCATCCATTCAACAAATTATTACAAAATACCTACTACATTCTAGTCCCTAGGAGCAACTGTGTTGAAAGATAAATGTATGATGCAAACCAGTATAACACTCCTTCCCACATCCACAAAGAAATTTTTTTTTTAAGGAGCAGAGAGTTTAACAGGCAAGAAAGAAGGAGGGGAAGAAAGAAAGAAGCTCCCCTGTATAGAGACAGGGAGGGGGCCTCAAAGCCAAAAGAGGGAACCCCAAAGAAATTTTGAACCTTGTAATTTCTGTACAATGTATTTTCTCCTTCACAGCACAAAGAAGGGCAGAAATAAGGTATGTAGAGATCAAAAAGGCAAAACTTTTTTCTAAATCCTTAAAATACAGAAATTTTATAAATTATGTATAGAGTGTTTATCTTACATGAACCATTTCCACACGATAATCTTTATTATTAATATTGGTTTGTATACCAAAATATGTACCCAGTAAAATGGGGGAAATTTTGAGTATACATTTTAGAGCCAATTCCCTGATATTTTTCTTTTCTGAACTTAAAATCAAGTTTCACACATTCATACCTTAAAAATAACAACCTGCGGGTCTGGTTCTGTGCAAAATGGTGGCTACAGTATACTTTGTCTCTCCCACTGAATCCAACAATAATTCTTGTATACAATGCATTGAGCAGCTATTTAAAGACTGAAAAATAAATGGTAGCAGAACTAATGAAGATTAGAACCTAAAGTACCACAAAACCAGATTAAGTTTCCTGGCATTTTTTTCCTCCAATATGGCCTGACTTTTTTTTCTCTCTCTGTTGTAGTCAACTGGCCTTGACTCAAAAGTAGCAGAAAAGCTGGAAGCACAACTGATTGTGTACAAAAAGTGCCAAGAGAAGCCTAATCTTTCTGGTCCAAGAATCAGAAAGGGGACTCTTGGAAGGTCAGAGGAGGAAGAAAGAACATCCAGTATTCTTTTCCATCCTCTCTAGTCCTAACTCCCAGGTAATCCCACAGGGATGTCAAAAGTAATAACCACGACAGATGCCTATAATTCTAAAGTAAGGGAATAATTCTTTTTACCAGAGGATATAAACCTGGTCTCAAGATCTTGGGTCAAATGCCTGTTGCAACTTTCTCTCCCTGTCTTCCAATCACATGGCCTCAGGTGCAAAGACATCTGAAGGAAATACACAGCAGGGCAGGAAAACAAAGGCCCAGTTTTCTGGCCAGAGGACTGGAAAGAGGGTCCTTATGGAAACAGAAAGTATCAGAGAGATGATAGAAGAAGGGAACTCATGAGAGCAATCCCATAAAGTTGCATATAAACTTCTACACTCACCTTTGAGCTTAATGTGCATAGATCTGACCTTAAACAGCATACCAAAGGTTTTGAGAAGTAAACTATGGAGTTGACTACTGCATAGATCCCACACTATCCAAAGGGTCGTACACATAGTGGACAAATCCAAATAAGCAGACTTTGAAAACCAAATTGATATCAGAACCACAGGCCACAGGTGGGTCCAACTTGCAAAATTACCTAACTAGGTTGAGTGACCACTAAAGCTAAAAGGAACAGTATTCCCCTTAATATTTAACCAACAGCTAGAATCTCATAATATGCAAATGTCCAGAATAGATTAAAAAATTACTCAACATAGAAAGGAACAGAAAAATGTTAACTTGGAAAATAAAAGACAAATAGCCAAACACCAATCCTGAGATGTCAGACCTTGGAATTTCTGTACAATGTACAAAGACTTAAAATCAGTTGTTATAACCATGCCTAAAAACATAAAGGCAAAGTCTTTTTAACTAAATAGAAAGAAAGTATTGACCAAGAAATAAAAGCTATACCAAATGGAAATTTTAGAACTTAAAAATACAATAATTATAATAAAATATTTATTGGATGGGTTCAGGAACAGAATTGAGATGAGAGTAGAAAGTGTCAGTGAACTTAAAGCTGAATCATTAGAAATAAATCAGCTTGAAAAATAAAGAGAAAACAAGTCCTTAAAAAAGTAGGCCTTTTGATACTATCATATAGTTACCTGAGGCTCAGAGCCTCAGGACAATATCAAAAGGCCTAACATTTGTTTCATCAGAGTCCCAGAAAGAGGGGAGAAAGAAAAAAAATTTGGAGAAATAATGGCTAAAAACATATCAAATTTGGTAAAAGACATATACTTACAGAATCAAGAAGCTCAGCAAACCCCAAGAAGATAAACCTGAAACCTCCAAACCCAGAAACTATATGTAAAATTCTGAAAGCCAAAAACAAAATACCATTAAAACATCCAGAGAAAACCAATGTATTGTAAACACATAACAACTTGAATGACTGCAGATTTCTCATTAGGAAAAAGAAAGGGCAAGAGGAAGAGAAACGGCTTTTCTTAGGTCTTCAAGGGAAAGAACTGTTAACTCCTTATCTTATAACTACTGAAAATAACCTTCACAAATGAAGGTAAAATAAATTTTCAGAGGAAGAAAAACTAAGACAATTGGTTTCTGGCAAATCTGCTCTAAAAAAATGTTAGAGGACATTCTTTAAGTGGAAGTGAAATGATACCCCAAAATAAACATGGAACATGAGGAATGAAAGAAGAGCAACAGAAACAGTAACTATCTGGATAACTATAATAGATTATCCTTTCCCTCTTAAACTCTTTAAAATATGTGTGACAGTTAAAAACAAAAGTTACGGCCAGGCACAGTGGCCCAAGTCTGTAATCCCAGCACTTTGTGAGGCTGAGGTAGGCAGACATCTTGAACTCAGGAGTTTGACACCAGTAAGGGTAACATGATGAAATCATGTCTCTACAAAAAATACAAAAATTAGCCAGGAGTGGTGGCATGCGCCTGTAGTCTCAGACGCTCAAGAGGCTAAGGTGGGAGGATTGCTTGAGCCCGGGAGGTCAAAGCTACAGTGAGCCATGTTACCACTGCACTCCAGCCTGATGACAAAGCAAGACACCATCTCAAAAAAATAAATAAAAAATAAATAAAATTTATAGGCCATACCTATAATACAAGCACTTTGGAAGGCCATGGTGGGAGGATTGCTTGAGCCCAGGAGTTTGAGACCAGCCTGGGCAACATGGCAAAATGCCATTTCTACAAAAAAAAAAAAAATACAAAAATTAGCCAGGCATGATGGTGAGCACCTGGAGTTCCAGCTACTCAAGAGGATGGATTGAGTGTAGGAGGTTGTGCCATTGCACTCAAGCCTGGAAAACAGAGCAAGACCCTACCACAAAAAAGAAGTTATAAACATTACTTTATTCTAAAAATATTTACGTAATACACACATAAAGATATAAGAAAATATAATACATATAACTACAACATAAATAGAGGAAAGTAATGAGACCTATATAATGGTAAGATTTCTACATTTCAATTGAAGTGGTAAAATTTTAACTTTAAGTTGACTGTGAAAAGTTCAGTATGTGTACCAAAATCACCAGAAAAAGTACTAAAAACAAGCTATACAGAGAAATATTGTCAAAAACGCACTGAATAAATCAAAATGGAATAATAAAAATATTTAAGTAGGCCAGGCATGGTGGCTCATGCCTGTAATTCCAGCACTTTGGAAGGCTGAGACAGGATGATCACGAGGTCAGGAGTTTGAGACCAGCCTGACCAACATGTTGAAACCCCATCTCCACTAAAAATACAAAAATTAGCTGAGTGTGGCGGCACGTGCCTGTAATCCAGGCTATTCAGGAGGCTGAGGCAGGAGAATAGCTTGAACTCAGGAGGCAGAGGTTTCAGTGTGCTGAGATCATGCCACTGCACTCCAGCCTGGGTGATAGAGCAAGACTCAGTCTCAATAAATAAAAAAAAATTAAGCTATAAAAAATTAGATTGGAAAGAAGAAACAGAGGAATGAAAAGGAAACAGACACCTATGCTAGAAATCTGTTTAACTCTCTGTGTATCAATAATTACATTAAATGTAAATGGTCTAAACACACAAATCAAAAGACAGAGATTGTCAGAAATTGGCAATGGCTACAAGCAAACCTTACTAATTAAATCATTACTGCTTCTCACCTACATGTTCCTATCAAAGTCTGGGAAATGTCAACTAAACAAAGCAAGGGAAAGTCCTATATTATGAAATTTTACCTCAATTACATAAGTATATTATTAGTTTGCTAGGGGTGCCACAACAAAGCACCACATACTAGGTGGCTTAAACAGGAATCTATTTTATCAAATTTCTGGAAGATAGAAGTCCAAGATCAAGGTGTCGGCAGGGTTGATTTTACTCTATGGCTTCTCTTCTGGACTTATTAGATGGCCATCTTAAGACTCTGAACAGACAATTTGAATGTATTTTAATATATTCTAAGCTTAAAGGGCCAATGCCTAATATTATAATGGAAGTCTTAGAACTCCTTCAGCCTCTGGATCTCTAAGGATTTTGTTTTGTTTTGCTTTATTTTTTTTTGTTTTTCTGAGACAGGGTCTCACTCTGTCATTTAGGCTGGCGTACAGTGGGTGTGATCATGGCTCACTGTGGCCCTCTGCCTGAGTCACCCAAGTAACTGGGACTATAGGCACACACCACCACACCCAGTTTTTTGTATTTTTTTTTCTTTTTTTTGTAAAGATGGGGTTTTGCCATGTTTCCCAGTCTGGTCTTGAACTCCTGGGCTCAAGTGATTCTCCTACCTTGGCCTCCCAGATAGCTCACATCTGGCATTACAGGTGTGAGCCTTCACACCTGGCCTCATAATTACTAACATTGGTATGAACACTGTATTAGTCTGTTCTCATGCTACTAATAAAGACATACCCAACACTGAGTAAGTTATAAAGGCAGAGGCTTAATTGATTCACAGTTCAGCATGGATGGGGAGGCCTCAGGAAACTTACAATCATGGCAGAAGGGGAAACAAACACATCCTCTTCACATGGTGGCAGGGAGAAGGAGCAAAATGGGGAAAAGCCCCTTATAAAACCAAGAGATCTTGTGAGAACTCACTTCTATCACAAGAACAGAAGCATGGGGGTAATTACCCCCATGATTCAATTACCTCCTACTGGGTCCCTCCCATGACACATGGTGATTTTGGGAACTACAATTCAAGATGAGGTTTGGGTAGAAACATCAGACAAACCATATCAAATACACAAGTACTTTTGCTGATGTTCTTACTCAACCATAACCTGATTATTGAAAAAATAATACCAGTGTTTTTAAATCTAGGGTTTGTACATTAATACAAAGCTCTAGGAGTTATATTCTCATGTCTATAGGGAACATTATTCATTATTATATCACTTGATTTCCTACTGCGGTTTAAATGTGTCCCCCAAAGTTCATGTGTTAGAAATTTAATCCCCAATGCAACTGTGTTGAGAGGTGGGATCTTTATGAGGTGACTAGTGTTATTAATACAGGAGTGGGTTTGCTACTATAAGCAAGAGTGGGTTCCTTACAAAAGCAAGTTCAGTCCTCTCTTGCTATTTCTCTATCATCCCCTCTCTTGCCTTCTGCCATGAGATGATGTAGCAAGAGGGACCTTCCCAGATGCTACATCACACAGCTAATTGGGAGAATTGGGACTTGGGCTCATTGCTTCTAGGCACAAAGTTTAAGAATGCCCATTCCTTTACATCACATTCTCCTCGACCTGTCTAAAAGTTAGAGGGAAATCAGAGCTGAAAAATGAAAAATCTCAAATACATTCCTCTCTTTGATATTTCTTATACTCCATATCACCTGTCTCAAGAGTTATATCAAACTCATCTTTCTTATTACAGCACACATTTTGTTATTGGGTTATTCTATACTACCGCTGTTGTTTCAACTAAAGCAAAGTAACAGACATATATAGAGGCAACTGGCTGTATATGGCTTTCACATAAGCGGGATTCTATCTTAAATAATAAATCAATTTCTCATGTTGCTGAAGCAACTCTAGAGAACTGTGATGGATGAAATTTTCCGAATAATTCATTTGGGTCTAGTTTACATTGAAGAAAAAGAGGTTTAAGGTACTTTTCCTTCATGGTCATGAAACTTATTTCTCTCTCTTTTTCTTACAACACACCTGACTAGATCTTGTCTTGCCAGGAAGCAAACAGCTACAAAACCTCATTTTTTAGATTTAAAATTGAGTAATGCTGACCCAAATTAACTTTGATAAAACACTGTTTTCTATTGAAACATAACTCTTAAACATGACACATACTGCACCAAACTGCCTGAAATATGGAAGAGTGGTATCTTTTGGTGATTTACTTATGGGTCTTGTTATTATTTAATCTTAAGATATAGAAACCATGTAAGCACAGTTATGACAGAACTATCAATTAGTGTTTTCTACCATTGCAAAGGGAAATAAACTAATTGAGAAATAAAAAATAAACATGATTATTTTATTATGTGTAGAATTTTAATTCTGAAGGGAAATTTATGAAATATTATTATTGGTCACATGAAAATATTGAAAAAAATTTAAAACACAACTCATCTATATCAGACGATATCCCTGAAAGTAAAAAACACTAACATTAAATTAGACATATTTTTATAAGACCGGCAAAGATAAGCATCTCAAAAATAGTTTGGGCTATATACAGAAAAATATTAAATCTCCTAAACATGAGGTAGATTTACTTCCCCAATTGCTTTGATTAAATCCTACCTGGAATGATGCATATTTTAGTATAAACAAATAGGCTTAGAATCATACATGAATCATTACAAATGAAGATCCTAATTCTGTTAAGTTTTTTGAAAACTTTTGAATTCATATCATATCTGCTGTTAACTTTGATTTTACCAAGGTGAAGCACCTCCCTTAGGTTATCCAGCAAGTAATTAAAATTTTATGAGATTATCAAGCTTAAACCAAATTCCAACTTTTCTGACTATATTCCACCATACAATTTAATGAGATAGGAAGCCAACTAAACTTGAGATTTCAATGTGAATTTATTTTCACAAAATTATTTTAAAGAGGATAATGCCCAAACTATCACTTTAAATAGGTGAGTTCTGTTTAAAGACAAAAAAAAAGACATGGCTCATTCATTCATTAAGTAAACATTTATTTAAAGTCTACCAAGCAAAATACTGTACTAAATGTTGTCACTTCTGCCCTACGACAAAGAAATGAGAAAAAAAATACAATTTATGGCCAGGTACAATGGCTCACGCCTGTAATCCCAACACTTTTAGAAGTCCTAGGCCAAGGCAGGCAGATCACTTGAGGTTGGGAGTTTAAGACCAGCCTGGCCAACATGGCGAAACCCTGTCTCTATCAAAACATAGAAATTAGCTGGGAGTGGTGGTGCATGCCTGTAATCTCAGCTATTCGAGAGGCTGAGGCACGAGAGTCACTTGAACCCAAGAGGTGGAGGTTGCAGTGAACTGAGATCGCACCACTGCACTCCAGCCTGGGTGACAAAGCAAGACCTTGTCTCAAAAAAAAAAAAAAAAAAAAAAAAAAAAAGGAAAGAAAAAAATACAACAAAGTAAATAAAAATTATATAGTACAACTGAATACATAAAAACAGAGGTGTCAATGATAGTAAGACTAATATAACTAGGAAACGCTTCCTTAGAGAGATCATTATTAAATTAACTAAGATATTATAATAGTAGAAATTACACACAAAAAGGAAAGAATTAAGAGATTCAGCAAATATATCTTAAGTGGGAGCCTACGTTGGGGAACTAATAAAATAAATTTGGAGAAGGCAGTAAACCCAATTCACAGACTGATTTTACCTTAAACATGACAGGAAATGATAACATACTATAAACGCTTAAATAATAGAAGAGTAAAGTGAAGAAAATGCTAATTAATGAAGGTAACTCTTTTATACCTATATGTAGAATGAACTACATCAGTGGAAATAAAACCAGCAAAACTGCTGCTGCAGCTACCCAAAGATACAGTGATGAAGTTCTGTGTTAGCGTGGTTGAGAAAGATACGTGACAGGCTGGGTTGTTGGAAAAAATCTACCATTGTCTCTTTAAAGCCAAGGGTTATTACAAAATTACAAAATAATTAAAAAAAAAAAACCTCAGAACATTCCTGGGCTACTAGCAACTTAAAGGCCTATAGGTCTTCAGTATATGACAAATGAAGAAAGTCCCATGGCTGTGGTTTCAATGATACATAGGAAATTCTGTTACTTCCATAAGGTACCAGATAACTATCCTATAACTGAGTAAAAGATTTTTCCATTGATTGACTCAAAGTTGGTACACTGGACTGTGAATCCAATTTGATGTAATGCAGATAAAAAGTTCAATTATTACAAATTCAAAAATGTGCTTTTAACATATTAACGTTATATCTCATCTTTGATGGAAGATCTTTGTGATACTATTACTCTGAGGTAGGAATTAATCTTTGATTCCTAGTAACCTTGTGAACAGGAGTCAAAAGAATTTTTATGTCATAAATTCTTGATGTAATCATAGTAAAGGCAATAATTACTCTTCTTCAGGGATTGCCTATGCCATCTACACACTCTTAATAGACACTCTTGCCCCCAAGATGAGGAAAATCAAACAGGTTATACAACCCAAGTAGTCCTTCGTTAAGTGTCAACCCACAACTTGGTCATAAATTACAGCAGGCAGGTGACACATCTAAGTCACAAACAGTCTTGTCACATCAAATTTTACTTTTGTTCTACTGAAAATAGGTGGCAAACCTGCAGAATAATAAAAAAGAATTTTAAAAATCAAACTAGCAATTAAATTTTTTAAAGAAAGAAATAGTAGGAATTATTTACAATTTCATAATGCTACATGACCACAGATAGCACATAACTATAGAGTTGTAAAAGTTGCCTGTAACCACAAAACACACAAAAAAACTCACACTAACTGTAACTTAATAAATAAATCATGTCTTTAAGCTATTAATATGATCAACAAATCATCAGGAACACCACCAGGAAAAAGCTGAGCTCCTGTTCTTTATGTAAAAAGCATGCCCACCACAGAGACAACCAAAATAACTAAATGGACCTCTGTGCTAACTGATGGCATTTTCAAAGTCCTGAATAAATAGGAAATGTCCAAAATGCGCACACACACAGACACACACACACATACACACACCCTCACAAAAGGAACAATCCAGAGACAAATCTAGCTGTAAAATAACATCGTGGAAGCAAAACGATAAATTCGGAGGTATTTCTTTATTTGAGAGAGATCCCGAGTGTTTATAGTGCATAACCAGTGAAGGAAAATGAAGTGTTACCCAGATCCGAAAAGGAGTCTCTGAATAGGTTGTACACTGAATTCCCCTTTAATAAAAAGAGAACAGGTCTAAACACAATAAATTTTTAACTTCCAGAAGGCCAAATTAAAAAAATAATAAAAAAAAGAAGAAAGAAAATAAATGGCTTTACCCACAGTCCCATGTCTGGGACAGAGCTATTCTACCAGGTCATGCAAAGTGTCCAAGGCAGAGGCCACCCACCACGCATTCCCAGACTCTTAACCGTGTCACTCTAGAAACTGAGAGGACTTGGATTTCCAGCGTGCTAACGTGATCTGAAGGTACTCAGTACATTTTTCTATCTGGGCAGGACCAGTAGAGCCACTTCTCGCCATATCAACCTCCAATAATTGCCACACTGTGTGCAATCAGTAAGTAGGTGGCACACGGAGACTCCCTGGCAGCCTGCCTGCTACCTTCACAAAAAACACTCCATTCACACACTTGGATACTACTTTCTTTGGCTGGGCTCTTGTTTTTGGAGAAGAATTGCCAAAAAGTATCGTAAACAAGTTACACCTTTACCTCTATCCTTAACCTGGGATGCCAAGGTGCAGAGGCACCAGCACCGCCTTGCCATCACTCTCGGCCCCCCAGGCCGTGGCTGCTCATGGGGAACCGTCCCAGGGGAGCGGCGGAGGGGCGAGGCCAACGTTCAGGGACCCACAAAAGGGGCCTGACCTTGAGCGAGAGGGGTTGATAGGCGGCCAGGCGGGCCTGCAGATTTACCTTGTTGAGGTGAGGGTTCCGCGTCAGCAGGTAGCCGCGCTGGTGGGTGTGGCGGCGACGAGGGACTTCAGGCTCCATGGCTGGCGCCGGGTTCGGCAGCGGGGTCAGGCCGGGGCTGGCGGCACGCGTGCTGCAGGCGGCAGATGCTGCTGGGGCGCCGGCGCTGACTGCAGCTGCGGCGGCGGCCGCACGGTGAAAGGCCCAGCAGCTGGGGGCGGGTGTGGGTGGCGAGAGGGGGTGGACGCGTCGGGAGGGGCCCGAGCGAAGCTGGTGTCCCCAGCAGGGCAGCCTGCGAGAAGCGCTGAGTCATGGCAGGAGATCATCCGAGCCGGCGTCTGAGGAGGAGGAGGAAGAGCGAGGCCCTGGCAGCGCTGCTGCTGGCGGAGGGGGAGGCGGCCGGAGCCCGTGGTTCTGCAGGGCCTCTGCCCACCATGCTTATGATCACGGCTGTGGTCACCTCTCTCCATGTGGGCATGCCTAAAGGGTGTGCACTGGGTGGGTCCGCTGACCCCAGAGACCCAGGGCGGGGGTGGGGAGAGGGGAGCGTCAGGCCAGATTCCCCCCGCCCGCCTGGGAAGGCGGGAGAAGGTGCGAGAAGATGCCAGAAGGTGCGAACCTGAGAGGTTCAGGCAGAGCTGGTGGCTGCGCAGACACCAAGGGGGACTACGGGACTGAAGGATTCATGAGACCCCGGAACTTGACAAAGGACCTCGACGGGCTGACAAGAATCAGACTCATCTCTCCCTTCTCGTTAGCATCTTCGAAGCTCCCTATCCACAGCCTTCACCGCCCGGTCCAGGATATCGGCCATACTTAGGGCCCTGAGGCGGGAGGGAACCAACCTTGACCTGGAACACTGAGGCCCCGGGGAACTGGGAGGAAGCCCAGAGAGGAGAGCTCAGGCGCCACACCTGTCAGTTTCTATAGATTTTCCACGGGAATTTTATTTGAGTGCCATTAAAATAAGAGTCAAGGTGCTAGGGTGCAAAGGCCCAATGAACAGTCCTTTTTATCTTGTGTATCATTTTTCTGGGAGTTCCAGAAACCTGATGTTCGAGAACCGCTGCTCTCTGAATAAGGGGTAAGCAGTCTTTCAGGGCTTCAGTTTCTTCTTTGGTAAAAGAAGAGGATTAAACTAAATGATCTTCCAAAGGTGATATTTTTGTATTGTTTTATTGATATTTATGCTTGGAGGTTCATGGACTGCAGAAATAGATCATACCAAAAGGAGTATCTGTCTGATAAAAATAAATTAATAGCAGCAGACACTAAAGGCTTCTGTGCCCCAGTTTCCTTTTAAGTTAAATAGGATTGCTCATTTCTGTCTCATTCATCTCTGCATACTGATAATACAAAAGAATACTGTTTGAGATTATTTGCTGATTTTGTATCTCCATACACTAGACATACATCCAGTGTTTTCACTTCTAGTTGTGTTACTTTACCTTATCAGAAAGATTTCTTACAGTAATTGTATTTTGTCCATATTTACATCCAGAAGCTTCTTTGACCTAGTCTGAATTATCTATAATTAGTTACGTTTACAGAGAATATTTTCTAGGCATCACAAAGTTCTTTTCAAAAAAGTCCTTGAAGTTAAATCACACCTTTCACTGTGAATTCTATACTCCATAAATACTTAATTCTACAACATCTAAGAAAAAAGTATGCAAAACGCACTCTCCTGAATTAACTGAAGCACATTACAATTAGGGTGTTTTATGTGAGAGAAAACAGTTTAACAGCAGGCCTAGGAGCCAAATTCAAGCTGCTTAAGAAGAAACAAAATGTTAGTACAACAGACCCTTATTATAATGAAGTACTTATTACATAAATTTAGATGTATTACCTGTCTGTTCCTGTTTCTGAGATTTAATACTTACAGAAATGAAAAGTGTTATAAGTACACGGAGTAACCCACAAAGAGTATATGGCCTCTCCCACAAAGACAACATTACAAGGGGATTACAATATCCTGCCAGTAGTAGGTAAACATCTTTCATTTATATGTTTACTTTAATTATGTAAATAGCTGCAGTCATCTTGAATAATAACAGAATAAGGCCTAGCTGAAGGAGCCATTTATTACATTCATATGGAGTTCCAAGAATACTGAAAAGAATCTATTTTCCTACATAAATGTTAGCTAGAATATAAAAATTTTCAGTCTTTTCTATAATAATCTTTTATAAGGGTTAGGTTTTATTTCCAAAAACGTAGGAAACAGATGCAGAGAAAGAAATTCCTGCTTTAATTTGCCTTGTAACAAATTGTAGTTGTACTGTCACTCTGCACATAATTGGTAATGTTAAGAATGGGTATCATTCACAAGTTAAGGGAATAAAACCTATAAATTTCTGTTATACGCAGATGAGAATGCTATCAGTCAAAATCAGATTTTTCTTGCCCAAGTTATAGTTTAGTATGTAAAGAGCTTTTACAACATGGAGTAAAATATTGTAATAGATACTCTGATCTAATGTTAGTTGAGATTGCAAGTATAGAAAATTCAGGAATATAGCACATACAGCAATTCAAATGTTTTACTTTCATGAGATAAAAAAGATTAATAGAAAATGATGTATCTGTGATGATTTGTAATATTAAGTAAACGATTCTGTATTCACATAAAAAGCACACGACTACTATGACTTCGAAATCTAGTGTGCATTTTACATTATAGCACATCTCAATTTAGACACCAAATTTTTATCAAGAATATGATCTGTATTTCAATTTTATAAAGCTTACAGTTGCTATAGTAGACTCTTACACCTAACTTGTTGCAAATATACCTTAATGTTTCCCAATGACTAAATTGAGTATCTGTTTTATATTTAAATTAAAATCAAATACAATTTGAAACTGAGTACCTCATTTGCACTGGCCACATTTCAAATGCTTAATAACATGCCAGTGACCATTGAATTAGCACAAGCCTAATCCAATCCATTTGGGCCCTTAATTAAATGTTTTACGTAAATAAAGGTCAAATATACATACCTGTGTTTTTGTAATGTTCATACAGAGGTTACATGACTTGTAGAGTAACTCGTTATGTTACCTTATTAGTCTTTCACATATATAGCTATTTATAACGGTAAATGCATGCAACATACTGATTTTCTTTACAAAGCAGATTATTTTCCTTCTTCTCAGGTAGCCAACTTAGTTGTTTCATTCCTCAAACCGTTGTGTTAAAAGTTCACAACATCCCAGTTGATAACATGGCATATGGAATAAAATTCCAAAATAGTAAAACTGCGTTTTAAGTAAACCTTTTAAAATTCAGATATCCACATAAGTATTGTACTTCAAGACAGCCAACTGCTAGAGAAATTTTGCACATACTCTCAATGTTGCTACCATTTCCCAACCCCCTCCCTGCCCCCTTCCCCACCACCCACAGAGTCTCACTCTGTCACCTAGGCTGGAGTGCAGTGATGCAATCCCAGCTCACTGCAACCAACACCTCCCAGATTCAAGTGATTCTCCTGCCTCAGCCTCTCTAGTAGCTGGGATTACAAGTGTGCACCAGATGGCTAGCTAATTTTTGTATTTTTAGCCTCACCACGTTGGCAAGGCTGATCGCAAATTTCTGACCTCAAATGATCTGTCCACCTCAGCCTCCCAAAGTGCTGAAGTGCTGGGATTACAGGCATGAGCCACCACACCTGGCCAGCTGCCATTATTTGAAATGTTTTTCAGTTCCTCTTTTGGAATTAGTTCTTATTTACTCTGGGTAAACACTATACTACATTCTTTTAAAAGCATTTTATTAGTTTCAGGCCAGGCATTGTGGCTCACACCTGTAATCTCAGCAGGTCAAGGCAGGAGGATCACTTGAGGCCAGGAGTTCAAGACCAGCCTGGCAACAAAAGTGAGACCTGTCTCTACAAAAACCTTGGGGAAAGAAGATTAGCCCAGTGTGGTGGCATGCACCTCTAGTCCCAGCTACTCAGGAGGCTGAAGCAGGAGAATTGCTTGAGCCCAGGAGGTCAAGGATACAGTGAGCCATGATCATGCCACTGCACTCCTGCCTAAGCAATAGAGCCAAAACTCTGTCTCAAAAAAAAAAAAGAAAAAAGATTATATTAGTTTTACATCCATAGGTACCAGGGTTTAGAACTTCGAAATATATTTTGGGGGCCACAGTTCAATCCATAACAAGTATGAAGTCTGGAAGCAGACTGACTGGGTTTGAATCTTTCTAGCTCTGTGTCTTTGAAAATCTTATTCTCTCTGGGGCTCAGCTTTCTCATCAGAAAAATGAGGATATTAAAAGTACTTCCCTTTTAAAGTTGTTATGGGGATTAAATGAGGTGATTTTTGTGTATTTATTCAATAATTACTTACCGATTAACCTACTATGTGTCAGCCCCTGATATAGGCCCTAGAAGATTTATAGTGATTAATACAAACTCTCTGGCATCTGGAAATTACATCCTATTGAGACAATAAACAAGCTATACTATGTCATATCTTGTAATACAGATACATGTAAAGCACTTAGAACAGTGCCTGTACCATAGTAAGCACTCAACAAACGTTATTCCTTTTCTTTAAGATCTGGTTCATCTTATGAAGCCATTCCCCATTCCCTCACATAAATAATTCCCCCTTAATTTACTCAAAATGTTTGCTGAACACTTTCTATATGCCAAGACTTAGACTAGGCACTGGTATGCAAACATAAGCTTATGGGGGCAAACAGCCAATACGCAAGTAAAGACATAGGTAATTATGAAATCTGAACTGTTAAAGAAATTAGTGCACACTTCAGCAATTAGCAACATGAAGACTAATATTTTTAAATATTTATAATGTTTTAAATTGAATTTTTAATAGTATTTGGGATGTCTTACATTTAAGTATTTGAAAATCTCTCTGAATGGTACAGTATTCTTTCAAATGTAAGTAAAAGATAGCTTCAGTAACACTTCTCTTGAATGTTCATAGCAAATTTGCCCCCACTGGGGATATTCCCAGAAATACTTCATCAACTTTGAAGGGGAAAATACTCATTTAGACAAGTAATAGCTGGTGTACTTGTCAACGAAGCATTAGAGATAGTAATCTAGAATATAGACTTTGGACTAAGAGTTCCTGGGCTCCTGTTCCAACTTTGCCAACTTTGTCAAGTTACGTACCTCTGTTTGTCCCCTCCAATGATTTACCCTCATCATAGTAAGCACTACATGGGTAGTTGTCAAATGAAAACAAAGATAAAAGTAAATCAGATGCATTACTCTGTATGTTCACTTTCTACTTTTAAAAAGAAAACACTATCCATCACCAAAAGAAATTAAAATATTGGCCAGGCACAGTGGCTCACGACTGTAATACCAATACTTTGGGAGGCCGAGTGGCCAGATTACCTGAGTTCGAGATCAGCCTGACCAACATGGCAAAACCCCTTCTCTACTAAAAATACAAAAATTAGCCAGATGTGGTAGTGCATGCCTGTCATCCCAGGTACTCGGGAGGCTAAGGTTGGAGAATAGCTTGAACCTGGGGAGGCGGAGGTTGCAGTGAGCCAAGATTGCACCACTGGACTCCAGCCTGGGCAACAGAGCAAGACCTCATCTTGAAAAAAAAAGAGAGAAAGAAATTAAAATATTTTAAGAATATAAATTTTACTTACAATTTTAGTCATCACAGGTTTTAGCTTTAGAAAGTAGAATTAAGTGACTTGACAAGATTATTATTCTTGTAGGATTAATGAATGTTGTACTGGATTTTTCTGTTTGTGTTTTTCACTCTCTTATAACAAAGTAAAATTTTTTTGAAACTGCTTATTTTTGTTTAATTTTCATGTTTTCCCAGATATCACTACAGTACCTTCTACAATACACCATTTCTCTATCTAGGTCAGGGGTCAGCTATTTATGTATGTCATGCTAAAGCTTATCACTTTCTTTGTTGTACCTGTGCCAATCCAAAACTGTTCTCCAGGTTGAAAATGGTACAGCTGTTCAGATTCTACAACAAGAAAGGAAATTATGTCACCCCCCAAATTAGGAAAAGCTTATGGGATATTCCAGTTATTTATCAGTTTGTAACACATTACTGCAATATTTAATGGCTTAAAACATTAACAATCATTACATTATCTTTCATGGTTTCTGTGCATTCAGAATTTGAGAAAGGCTTAGCTGGTTAGTTCTGGCCCAGGGTTTCTCATATAGTTACAGTTAAACAGTGGCTGGGACTGATAAAAGGGGGTGAGAGGTGGCTATATGTGTTCTCTCTCTCTCTCTCTCTCTCTCTCTCCTCTCTCTTCTCTCCACCCCCATCTCTATCGCTCAAGTAGTCTTGGGCTCTCTACACGTTTTATTATGTGAGTTCTTCATAGCATGGCAGCCTCAGGCAGTCGAAGTGCTTACCAGGAGCCTGAAGGCTTTCAGAGCAAGCATTCCAGGGAACAGGACAGAATGTGCTTTTTCTTTGGGTGGCCTAGCCTTACAAGTCACATATTGTCACTTCTTTCTTACTCTCTTGATCCAAACAAACAGTCACAAAAGCCTGTCTCCATTGGAGGAGTGTCCAAGTTACCTGTAAGAAGAGCTTGTATGATAGGATAAATGTTGCAGCCATTTGGAAAATACAGTCATACACATGGAAGTATGAAGACACCTAACTCTTCTTTTTTTTTTTTTCTTTTGTTTGAAACAGAGTCTTGCCCTGTCGCCAGGCTGGAGTTCAAGTGCAGTGGCACAATCTCGCTCACTGCAATGTCTGCCTCCCAGGTTCAAGTGATTCCCCTGCCTCAGCCTCCTGAGTAGCTGGGGCCATGGGCACATGCCACCACACCCGGCTAATTTTTTTGTATTTTAATAGAGATGGGGTTTCACCATGTTGGCCAGGATGGTCTTGAACTCCTGACCTCCTGATCCGCCGACTCGGCTTCCCAAAGTGCTTGGATTACAGGCGTGAGCCACTGCCCCTGGCAGAAGAGACCTAACTCTTCTTAACTGCTTGTTTCCAACACTTTTTTATGTCACCTTTTTAACTCATTTGAAATAAGGAGAGGGTGGTGCCCTTGATATCAATATAAAATGTGCATAAATAAATAAGTTGAGAAAAACTTGTTCCAGGAAGGTAGTTTATAGGGTCTATCATAATTCAGTTTAGATTCAGGCCCCAACCCTTACAACATCTTCAGTGTATCAGATGTTGGAGTTCATGGTGATTCTCAGTACAAAGAGATTTCGAAGTATTAATACCTTCTAAATTGTTTTCAGTGTGGCTTAATAAAGTATAGTTTATTTTAGAACTCAGCCAGAATATTATATTAGCCCAAATACAGCATTCTACAATATTTTAACTTCCTTAAATAGTTAGAAGATTATTAAATTAGGCTGGTTTTACAGAATGCTAACAAGGAGCAGTGAAAGAACTATATATTAGAAACAAAAGTCATTTGGGTCCATTGGAACCATGAAGTGATTTAGCTACAGTAAAAATACCATATTAAAAATAATACTAGACACTGAATATTGAACAGATAGAGAATTTTCTTTATAGAGATCCAGTGTCTTGCTATGTTGCCCAGGCTGGTCTTGAACTTCTGGCCTTAAGTGATCCTCCCATCTTAGCCTCCCAAAGTGCTGGGCCACCACACGTGGCCTGAGAATTTTTTCAGTTTGGAAAAATCTGCTTCTAAGCTGTTGACGGTTTGTTTCCTTTTGTAGTTCTGTAATGTTTGAAGTTTGCAAAAAAAGTGTTACTTTTAGATTCAGGAAAAAAAAAAAAAACATTTAACAGTTGGAACATACCCCAGGGGAGGATATAATGAAAGCAATATATGATAAAACATTAGGAATCACAGTTTTTTTCCATTTGTTCCAAAGTTAATTTGAGATGATGATTTGGCATCTTACTTCACTACCTTCCTGCAATGTGGATACCTTAAAATCTCTGACTGCTTGCCAGTAGGCACTGAAGTCAATCACATAATGCAACTCTGAGTGAGGGAGAGTAAGTTTCAGAATACCTTACTCTGAAAAACACCTGTGCAGATTCACCCTGCTCTTACTTTGAAAAAGCCAGACTAAAAACAAACAAAAATTATCTTAAAAATTAAAAAGTAAAATTAAAAAAAATTTTATTGAAATAAATTCAATAATTATTGAAATAAAAAAAATTTTATCGAAAGTTTAACTTTTAACAAAAATTATCTTAAAAATTAAAAAGTAAAATTAAAAAAATTTTATTGAAATAAATTCAATAATTATTGAAATAAAAAAAATTTTCTTGAAAGTTTAACTTTTTTTCATAAAAATATAGATTGAATTTATTTAACCCAGACTCACCTAAAGAACAGATTGTCATATAACTTATTTAATAAATAATTGACTTTTAAATACAACATGAGGTTAATAGTAATTCACTAAGCAACAGTATTATGTGGCTTTTTACTTCTCAGTATTTTTCTACATATTTTGAAAATTTTGATGCTGGAGTTAGAGAAAATACACATTTAATATTCATTTTTGAGTAAAGTTTTTCAAACACACAAAAAAAAGTGGTTCAAAAAACAATTAAAATTTTTCTTTGGAATGACTAGCCAATTCTTGTTTTAAAAGTGGCATTATTTTCTGGTACCATGTTAAATTATTTGGTCTCTTATCTCAAAAATATATTATTTTTTAAGTGAATAAAAAAAATTACACAAAGAGTTAGCCTTACCAAACTGCTTTATGTAATTTGAATAATCTAGAGAGAATATTCTCTGTTTAATCTAGACAGAATATTCTTTGTTTTGGAGATCAACTCAAAACACAGAGTTTTTTAATTTGTTAGCTTTGTTAAATACTCTAATTAGTGGTTAACATCCAGTGACCAGCCAGAAATAGAATGAAGCCAGCATTAAGCACAAACTATCCATCTGTAATGTCACCAGAAACTTGGCATTTAAAATCTAGTTCTAAGCTGAAGCTCCTAATTTAATGGCAGAGCTCCACACCTTCTGGTTCTTGGAAGAGGGAGAATATGTGCATGAAAGGTTTTACTCAGGAAAGTTACACAGAGATTCATTCATGGTAGATGGAGAGACCTGAATGAAAGCACGTAGGCCAGAGGAAATTTAGAGTGTTAAAATGCATTTTGAAGACATGGCCCAATTCCTCAAGATAAATTGGAAAATCTTTGGGCAGGAGAGAAAAAATCATATGGATTTGGTAGGAAAGTTATTAGGTCACTCTGGGGTTTTGACAACATCCAAACTTTTTGTATTTGTTATCCACACAAATCCATTCAAGACTTTCAAATTAGAACGGAACTTACATTAACACAAAAACTTTATGTGTAATTTTTTAAATTTCCAGGCCATTCATATTTAGATTTAGAGATATTCTTTGCTAGAATACTAGAAAACTTTGGATTTTTTGCTAGAACCATATGCAAAAAAATTTGCAAAGTAATTCTGGGCTTCCTCCCTGCTCATTCCACCTCCACTGACTCTAAGGCTAATGGAGCAGAAAAGGAGGCTCCTCAGTGTACTTTCCTCTCTGATTGCTATGGAAACTACTCTGTCATCCAGTTAAATTGGGCTGTGGAAAAACCTGAGACCATTATGCCCCGGTTGTGGCTTTAGTGTGGTAAAGTATCAGGGCAAGGCAGGAATTAAGTTTTAACAGGCAAACCAGAGCTGCACAAAGGGAAGACAAACAATTCAAACACATTTGCTTCATCCCTTCCCTTTCCTTTCTTCATGCTTTACTAAGCCATTCGATGTAATAGAAAAAAATAAGCAGCAACCAGTGAAAAGATCATCCTGAGCAGAAAAGGGAAGAAGCTTTCAGAACACAGCCAAAGTTAGAGCAAAACTATAAAAATCATTTAATTAAAAAGAATATAATTATCAAAATGTCCCTAAAGACTTGATATTAACTTCAGTGATAGGTTCTAGGTTTGCCACAGACTATATGATTAGTTTTATAGGTCAGATCCCAGAGACTTTGATTTGTTTGCCCTGTGTATAGGGAAACTGATATGTAATTGTAGAAAATATGTTGTTAACTTACTACAAGTATTTAATCACCTGGACATTGTTATATACAGTTTGTCTGAAAATTGTTATTTCTTCTAATATCTGTTGAAGGGACACTAAGTCCATCTCCATGAGGCTAAAATTCTTTTAAAATTATATTTTCTTTCAACATGTATAGTTTCTTAATAAGTATATGTGCACGTAGCAAAAAGTAAACGGGCGTAAAGATAAAGTCATATAAATTTGAAACCTTAGAGTAGCTTCTGAACTATTAAAGATCAGTAGAGAGAATGGCAAAACGGTATTTCAATTCTTACACATAAAGATCTCACTTTTTCATATACATGTCTCCCAACCTCCGTACTTCAAGGAAGATGATGTATTACAATTTTTCCAGAATTAGCTGCTTTAAAATCTATATCAAACACATGGGAAAGAGTTTTTTCTTCCTTCAGCAACACAATTTACTTGAATTTACTTAAGATTCTTTTGTTTCCCAGTTCTACTTATGACAGTCTTTATAGTAGTTCAACAAACAGAAGAGGACTTAGCAAACCCAGACAAAGATTGACATTTCCCTAGAGACTTTTCAGAAATGTATAAACATTCACAACATGCCAATTATTTCAAAACCATCGATACTAGCAGAGGATATAAATGTACATTTATTTTTACATTTATAATTGTCAGGTTTTATCTTTTTATCTTCTAATTTCTACACAGTCATTTCAGGAAACTAATCTATTCACTTTAAAAAGGCATTGCTAATATTTCTTTCTGTTCAACCTATTAAAATGAAGCAGAAGTGGAATGCTACAAAGAAAGACTTGCTGTGGGGGCTGGACAGGAAGATTACTGGAGAACCAAATAATTAGATAATTTTTTAAAAAGAGAGTAAACTGAACTTTAGTAAGGATGGTTTTGTTGGAAATATGCTACTCTTACTATGAAATACTTGTTTCACCCTAAAGGCCCTTGTAGTGATATTTGAGTTACATCAGAGTGTTCCTGGCAGTAGATAAGGTAGTCCTGATATGTTAGTTATCTACCAATGTGTAAGAAATTAGTGGCCTAAAATGACATTTTTACTTCACAGTTTTTGTGGGTTAGGAATCCAGAGAGGGTTTATCTGGGTCCCCTGGCTCAGGGTCTCTCACAAGGCAGCAATCAAGGTGATGGCCGTCCTCTCAAGGCTCAACTAGGGGAGGGTCAGATTCCAAGCTCACTCACACTGTGGATGTTGGCAGGATTCAGTTTTTAGTTGGCCTTGTTCTGCGGGCCTCTCCATAGGGCAAATCAAACACGGCAACTTGCTTCACCAGAACAAGCAAGCAAACAAGAAGAGCCAGAGAGAGAAGCAGGTTAGAAGCAAAATGCAAGTTACAGACTTTTATAAGCTAATTTGAGAAGTGTTAGCCCATCACTTTGGCCATATTCTGTTAGTTAGAAGCAAGTCAATTATGTTTAGTCCACCTCCAGGGGAGGAGATTACACAAAATATGTGGATACCAAGGGGCAGCGATTTTTGGAAGCTTTTTTAGAGGCTGCCTGCCTACCACACCAGATATGGGAAATGCTTTATAGCTCAAGAGATTTTGCAGATCTCAACAGTCTTGGATAAACATTTATAAAGGTTGGTAAGTTTTATTTCAATAAAGGATGGTCTATTTTGCACTCCAAAATTTTAAAAATTGTTTGAAATAATTTCTTATATAAATTTTAAAATAATTGCCTAGTTTTCACTTAATGTTATATCTAAATGCTCAAAACATGAACAAAATTAAAGGGAGTCAGAAGGAAAAAAAATCAATTTTTTTCAAAATGTTTCAATATTGAATGAGATAATATCATAGAATACAGATTCTTTGACACATGTATCATGCAATAGCTCTCATTTTACAAATAAATTAAGACAACACTTAAAGATGGACATTAAAATTACCCCCCCTCAAAAAGCAAACCCACAAAAAAGCCTAATCGATTCTTTTCAAATTTTCCCAAGAGTTCTCAAGAGCTCTCAACCAAATATTTTTGTATATTTGTTAATGTCAAAACTTGACGTATGTGTACACTCTTCTATAGAAAGAGTTAATAGCTTCGTGAGTGTCTCAGAAAACTCCGGACTGTTGCCCTAGGCAACAAGAATTTAGGTACTGAATTCTCTTGTAGAGTCTCATGAATTTGCTTCATGTAACCCCCCTAAAAAATAAGCCAAATGTATTGAATTTCCTTTTAAATTGCTTATTTCATCAGTGTCACTAGTGTTGAACTCCACATTCATTTAACAAATATTTATTGAGTTTCTACTAGGTGCCAGCCACAGTTCTAGGCAACAGAAATGCAAATCCCATCCCCAAAAGCTCACATTCCTGGAGGAGGTGGCATGTCAAATAATAAGCACAGTTAGTTATGTGTACGACATAAAGTGTTGTGGAGTGTTCATAAGTGTTGTGGAGATAATAAGCATAATATATCTGAATTCTTTGAAATGGGAAGAACTGTATAATGGGAATATACCATTCTTCTGATCTTGTATAAATCTTTTAATAAGAGTGAAGCACATTCAATTTGGTCCAGCAAATATTTATTAAATGCCTAGTATGGGCTAAGCACTACAGTAGCTGCTGGGGAGAGGCAGTGATGAGCATGGTGGCCTGATAATTTTATTGATTGAGTTTAGAGGGTATTGCTTCCTCTAGGAATCCCTCTGGTTTGGGTTTGGGTGTCCCCTCTCGGTGATCACAAAATAAGATGGGCATATCTTTATTGTATTTTCCTCTAGGTTGCATTTATACCCAGGTTGCCTATATCTTTCCTACTTAATTGTGAGCTCTTTGAGAGTAAGACCTACACTTAATCTTTGAATCCCTGGCGTTTGGGGCATAATAGGAGTTCAAGATATATGTTGGCCTGAAGATTTGAAGAGGCAGTTTAACTATGGAGGACATGTACATGCCCTAGGACATTCTCTAACTTCCATCTTAAGCAGTAAGATGCTGACTGACAAGCAAAATCAGTGACAAGCAAAATCAGTGAATGTCATTGATATGAAATCTGATACGATGAAAGAAGAAATGTGTTCATCAAGACCATGCTAATGCTTTTAAAGGAAAACTGGTCATTGTTTTAACAATGAGAAATGATTCTTCATCTCAGACCTCTCCCTCTTTCCTCAGCTGAGCCTATGTAACAGCTTTACCTGCCATGTTCCAATTCACTCTTGCCCTGAGATCAGCAACAGAAAGCTGGGAAATGGGGAGAAGAGGCCGATGTTATTAAGGTGATGACCCTGCTTTTGCCTGTGTTACCATCAAGTTCCGGAAAAAGACACAGATTCGGTTTTAAGCTAAGTTTTATCAGAAAAGAACCAAATTCCAATGTCAGATCTCCAGGGAAATAAAAGTTGACTTGAACTTTTCAAGGTCAATGTGTTCTCTGTATAAATTGTATCAAGACAATTATATCATGTAAGCATTTCTCCCTGAATAAGAACTAATTCTCTGCCCACACCCTGCAAAATGTTATTTTTTGTTCTAAATTTCTCTCAAAGGCAAATGCTTTCCCACACTCAGAAATGCATTCTTGGTCCTCTGAGTATTAGTTTTATGCCAAGATTCAAAGTTTAAATTCTAAACACTTTTGTTTAGTTTTTTAAGCATACACTACGGCAGAAAACTGCACTTTTTTTTAATGTTTGACTGACTTAAATGATCACTATTTCTAGGGATTCTTGAGAAAAATGCTTTTATTTTATTTTATTTATTTTTTTGAGACAGAGTCCCACTCTGTCACCCAGGCTGGAGTACAGTGGCGCAATCTTGGCTCACTGCAACCTCCACCTCCCAGGTTCAAGTGATTCTCCTGCCTCAACCTCCTGAGCAGCTGGAATTACAAGTGCCTGCCACCATGCCCAGCTATTTTGTTTTGTATTTTTAATAGAGATGGGTTTTTGCCATATTGGCCAGACTGGTCTTGAACTCCTGACCTCAGGTGATCTGCCGGCCTTGGCCTCCCAGTGTGCTCGGCCACCATGCCTGGGCTTTTTTTTTTTTTTTTTGAGAGGGAGTCTTGCTCTCTCGCCCAGGCTGGTATCCAGTGGTACAATCTTGGCTCACTGCAACCTCTGTCTCCCTAGTTCAAGCAATTCTCCTGCCTCAGCCTCCCAAGTAGCTGGGATTACAGGCACCTGCCACCATGCCCAGCTAATGTTTAGTATTTTTAGTAGAGATGGGGTTTCACTATGTTGGCCAGGCTGGTCTCAAACTCCTGAACTCACAATCCGCCTGCCATGGCCTCCCAAAGTGCTTGGATTACAGACATAAGCCACCACATCCAGCCAAGAAAATTATTATTAAACTAAGAAATAGAAGAAGAAATTCTACCAGAAAATCTTATTTGGTTGAGACTATAACAAATAGGATATTGAATCAAAGGCCTGCATCCTTCTGGGCCATTATTTTGCTACCATAATATGTTAACATACTAAGTAATACATTTTTATTGCCCAGGTTGAATTGGGTTTAAATTAACAGGCCTGCATCAGCTTATGATGAAGTCTCTAATAGAATGCTACACAACTCTTTCACTGTTTTTACTCTTTAACATTTACCAACTTTTTGGATGAAAATATAGATGGTATACTTATATTGTGATATGTATGTCTTTTAACTTTTTTCCTAATTATAAAATTAATGCTTAACACAGATGATTTAGGAAACACAGATGGTGGTGGTGGGGAATCATCCATAATAGTGTGGCTTTTCTTTTTCATTAGCAAATTATATTTCTTGAATAATTTACCAAGGCTCTGAAATATTTTTATATTTGTCAGAATGCCCATTTCATAGACCTAGCAATATATTACCTAAATTTGTGAATGACATGGAGATGAAAGGTATAGCTAGTATGATAGAGGAAAGAATTAGGATTCAAAACCCTCCATAAACTGGAAGAATTAGTTGAAATACAAGATAAACTGTAGCAAAAGTAAATGAAGGCCAGGCACAGTGACTCATGGCTGTAATCCCAGGGCTTTGGAAAGCTGAGGAGGGCAGATCATCTGAGGTCAGGAGTTTGACCAGCCTGGCCAACATGGTGAAACCCCATCTCTACTAAAACTACAAAAATTAGCCAGGCATTGTGGCATGTGCCTGTAATGCCAGCCACTTGGGGGGCTGAGGCAGGAGAATTGCTTGAACCTGGGAAGCGGAGGTTGCAGTGAACAGAGATTGCACCACCTCACTCCATTCTGGGCAACAGAGCAAGGCTCTATCTCAAAAAAAAAAAAAAAAGTAAATATAAAGTCCTGGTATAGAAAAACCTGTGTCTTCATGGGAAGAACACAATGCGTCAAAATAGGAGTTCCTGTGGAAAAGACTGGGTATTTCTAGTTGATGAAAACTTAGCCAGAATTGGGCTATAGTTTAGAATTGGGCTGCCAAAAAAGATAATGTAAGCTTAGGTATCATCAGTGAAGTACAGAATCCAGATGGAAGGGAAGAGGTGTTCTTACAATTTCCACCTGGTTCAGGCTACAGCTGGAGTATTGTTTTCAATTTAAGGACACATTTAAAGATGGCATTAATAAAATATGAGTCTTCTCAGCTGAAAATTTTTATTGAAATCATGTTATATAAAAAATGTTGAAGTGACTGAATATTCAGCCTGAAGAAGAAAAAACTAAAGAGACACTTAACAGCTGCCTTTGACAACCAGAAAGGATTTTTCTGAGCGGCCCCAGAAACCATGCCTAGAAACAAGGGGTAGAAGAATTATCATTCAGATTTCAGCTGCATCTTGCCTTGAAGTAGCCATCCTGTAATTAGTATGTAACTGTTTTAGCTTTCTGTATAATAGGTGTCTTTTTCTATTCACTTAATTTTTTTCCTGTGAACTTAATTTATTAATTTATTTTTTGTTGGTCTCTTTCTTCTCACTAGAACATAACTTCCCTGCGAGTAAGTTCCCTTCTGTCTTGTTCACAGTTATATACAGTACCTTGAACAGTACTACTATAAATATTTATTGAATGAACTAATTTATGGGGAAGCAGATTTGGGCTTAATAGAGAAAGAATTTTCTTTCTGTGAGGAAAGGGGAGGAGCTTTCAACCACCGAGGATGTTTTACGTTAACTAGTTTTATCTTCATAGAGTTTGTCATCAGCCATTTTTTGAGCACTTATATGTTAGACATAGGCATGGAAGACACAGCTCAGAGACGGTAAGTAACTTTGCCCTAGCTCATGTTGGTAGAACTGCAATTGTAATCCATCTTATCTGCTTCCAAAGCCACTGGGCTTTCTACTATACCATAAATGGAATAGGGGTTTACGATGATGAATTTTCCCATCACTGATGGTGGACTTTAGGCAAAGACTAGATGGTCATCCATCAGGATACTAAATTATGCTAACTAATGGATTCTTGAATTGAGTGGGATGTTGGACTAAACCCAATTCTAAGATTCTGTCATTCTGTGGTAGAAGCTGTCCATTCATGATAGAAAGAAACTCTATGACAGGATTTCTTTATGTTGGAAATAACAAAGAAGAAAGGAAATCTTTTTTGAAACTGTTGCTCGGAACCCAAGAATGTGAACTTACACAGTTGCCGAAATGTTATCCCTTAATCCTAGCTGGATGGCGGACTGAAAGTGGGCTCAGAAATATAATTGTATTTCAAATACAATAGTTCCTATAGTCCACAAATAAAAAATGAAAACCCAAACTGTGAAACTATAAAATGGAAAGTTTTCAATGAAGTAAGCAAATTGTACAATAATTTCATAATTGTTCTGGGTGTCTAAGCAAAGCTCACATAATGAACTCTTAAAGGAATCAAAGAATAAAATACAGATGGAGATACTGGCAACGTCCCAAAAGTCATTCTTCAAAGGAATTAGTCTACCTATTGCAGTATTAGTGTTTATAGGATTAGCTGATACAAATCACTTGAAAATGAAACTGTGTTATATTTGAGCTATTTATTACATTACACCTTTAATATATTCAAAATCATGGTTGGGGTTGGGTTGTTTTGCTTTGTTTTGTTTTTGAGACATGGTCTTGCTCTGTCATCCAGACTGGAGTACAGTTGTGCCATCTCTGCTTACTGCAACCTCTGCCTCCTGGGTTCAAGCAATTCTCCTGCCTCAGCCTCCCAAGCAGCTGGGACTACAAGTGTGTGCCACCAAGCCCAGCTAATTTTTGTATTTTTAGTAGAGACAAGATTTCACCATATTGGCCAGGCTGGGCTCAAACTCCAACCTTGTGATCCACCCTCCTCGGCCTCCCAAAATTTTAAGCATGTTCCAACTTCCCAATTCTGGGCTAATTGATTTTGGCTTAGTTTTTATTCATTTGTTTTCCCCCAGACAATGCCTCACTCTGTCATCCAGGCTGGAGTACTGTGGTGATACCAGCTTACTGCAGCCTCAACCTCTTGGGCTCAAGCGATCCTTCTATCCCAGCCTCACAAGTACCTGGGACTACAGGTGCATCATACCAGGCTAAATTTTTTTTTTTTGTAGAGCCAGGGTCTCACTATGTTGCCCAGGCTAGTCTCTATCTCCTGGGATCAAATAGTCTTCTAGCTTCTGCCGTCCAAAGTGCTGGGATTACAGGTGTGAGCCACTGTGCCTGGCCTGGTTTAGCCCTTTAATCCTTGTAAAGAAGAATATTCCTATGCAATAGTCTTAAAAGTCTATGATAAGTTTGTCAGCTATTCATGTGAAATTAATACTTTTTGATTCACATAAAAATTAAAAGTAACTTCTAATGTATTTGTAGAATATTAAAAATAAGCATGTTTAATCAATCATTACAACATGAAAGTGATGTGGTACCCAAAGGAATCATAAAAATCACTGAAAGTGAAAAAGTCAAGTGAATTCAGGGAAGTAACTAAAAATATGCTTACAAAACTAGATGAAAAGCATCCTTCTAGGTGCTTTTCTAGCATACAGAAATTGCCTGGCAAATGTCAGTTTTCTTTACTATTTATTATATATTCAAATATTGGCAAAAGGAAACATGGTTATGTAGCTGTGTCTTATTTTACACTATAGATCTGTTCCTTAAAAGTATGAGTTGAAATTTTGTAAAATAAGTATCTTAAATGGATTATTGGAATTTGCTTTAATGGTCTTTGTTAGTAAATTATAATCTTATCACTTCTTCATTATGTAAACCTGAACAATTTTAAATCAATTTGTTTAATTTTGCATTAACCAAAAAACCTTTCTAGCTATTATGTAATGGGTCCTAACTCCTTGGCATACAATTCAGAATAAAAAGTCAGTATATAATGCCTCCCTATTATAGGCCAATTATGGAATAAACTACTAAAATCTATTTATTCTATGTGTCAGCATGGTGGGAACCAAGACAAGGAGTTCCATTATTTCGCCTTTGGTTGAAATTAACACTCCAAATTCCTTATCAGAGAATAAGTATAATTCATTCAAAATGATTCTTTCATATAAGCACTCTCATCATGTTATAAAAATTTATGCCTCTCTTGGAGCAACTTATCACTATACCATTCCCAGGAGAAAATTAAAACTTTTGAAAACAACTGAAAATACATGATAGTGATCGACAGCGGAGAAAAAGCCAAGGCAGACATAGGAGTGAATATAATATCTGGGAGAAACCAGCCCACAGCTTAAAAATGTGGAATTCCTGATGGCTGGAGCTACAGAAGCTTATTTTCAGACTAAGGCCAACTGTAGTATGCCAACATCCTCATATTCTGTGGAAACACATTTGCCAAATTGTTATTTCCTTCACTATATATGTTATTTTTCCTTTTCTCCTCTGTATATCCCACGTTTTAAAATAGATAATTCACTGTCAGAAAAAGACATAATTTCTTTTAAACACATGTAATGTGTTAAATTGTGCCTTTACATCACAAGAAACTTTAGAAGAGGTTCTGACTTAGTCTTTCTAAAGGTTTTTGTTTTAACTCCTCTAAGGGAAAGAATACATCAATAACATAATGCAATAATAGATTATTGTTAAATATTTTGAAAGTAACTCAAATGTTTATGATTTCTGATTTTACCGTATGGCATTTTTATTTGAGTCAGTATAAAGAAGGTGATTGTTTCCAAGATGAAGTAACTTCCTGTAGATTACAAAACAGCCAGAGCATCTATGCCTTGTAAGCATGAGGAGTATCAACACTTCTGCTCCTGCAATACCCACACCAGCAACTATTTGTTATGTTCTTGATGTTGAACACTGCCACAATTCATTTTGTGTCCCCTGAAGGAGACTGAAAACTAAACATCATTGGTGCCTGTTTTGTACTAGGCATTTTGCTAGGCACTTTCATATACATTATCTAACTTAATTCTCACTGTCATCATCCAAAGTGAGTACAAGTGTCTCTGATCACCAGTGATAATTTCCCTTTGGAGAATGATTCAGATTGTAGACATTACATTTGGTAGCAGCAGTTTTTCTGCAGATCAAATGATGAGGAGGTAATTTGGGGCTACATAGTCCAGTATGGCAGCCACCAGTCATGTGGCTATTTAAATTTCAATCAATAAAAATGAAAAATTCAGTTCCACAGTCCCACTTGTCACATTTCAAGTGTTCAATAGCCACGTGTGGCTATTGTATTGGACAGAGCAGATTATAGAACATTTTTCTCACTAAAGACTGTTCTACCAGACAGTGCTAATTGAAGGTTTGCAACAATTAGCATTTTCACTGGAGGAAACGAAAGTGAAGTTTAATATACAACTGAGTAATTAGATTAAACAAAAAATAATTCAATATTAAGTGATCATTTATCATGTAACCAGAGACCAAGATCGCCTTAACATTCCCCTCAGCCTAACTAAACCTTAGAGGGGTTTTTCCTTACTCTAGGCCTCTGGCCTTCCTTTCTTAGAGTATCTTCTTTAGAAAACTTTTAAATTCCGTCTCTGCTCCTTTGAAATGTATTTGTTTTTAAAAAAGACTCTTGCCAGTTTTACAACCCAGGAATAGCTTCTCTCAAGGACCTGAGAACAATTTCTTTGAAATATAAATATCAAAGGATATAGTGCTCCTATCTCCTAGTTCCTGTGGGAGAGTATGAACCTAACTTCAGTGGGCATCTCCTCCAAGTTGCAAAACTACCTTCTAACATAAACATATGAGAAGTTTACTTTTACTTTGGATAAAGCCAGTTAGCAAACACAGATGGCCTGTGATTTCCCTCTAATGTCCTCCAGTACTGTCTAGCAGTTCAAGTCAGCTCTTAAAAAACCCTGTCCCCTCTGTCTCAGTGGAATCAAGTTCAGAGTTAGTTCTGGCCTCTCTCCCCTCCTGCAATAGCCCTGAATAAAGTAAAATCATCTTTGCCTATTTTACTTTGTCTGGCACAATTTTTGCTTTACAACCAGTTTTCAGAAAATCAAAATAGTAATTCAACGTAGTGTAAGTTGAGTGCAGTGACACATGCTAGAGTACAGTAGTCCCAGCTACTTGGGAGGACGAGGCAGGAGGATTACTTGAGCTCAGAAGATCAAATGCAACCTGAGACCCCATCTCAAACAAGCAAAAAAAAAATGTTTAAGTCTGAGTTCATACTGAAAATGGTTTTAATGTTTTCTTAAGCTGAATGATTTACATACATAATTATATACAGGTAATAATGTGACAAAGTGAATTGATTTGATTACAGAAATAAATCCAGTTTCAGGATTTAGGATGTAGAGCTGCAATTACATAAGCTATACCTGGTTCCACTTCAGCATCACACGTTTATTACCCAGTTTAACTGTTCTACTGTGAATACATGATGGAAAAGGAAGCCAACTTTTTTGGTCTAGGAATACTTTCTTCTGGAACATGGCCTTCCTCTAGCTGAACATAGCAGAAGACCCCAGCTAGGTTCACTGATGGGTCTTTCAGTAATAGCAATCTATTTCCATTATGATTCTCAGGCCCAGCCAAGGCCACACACATTCCAAATCTATATTCTTAGGTCTTCCTAGAATTTATATTCTCTGAAAATTCAAGAAATTAATCATCATGTCTTTCAGCTTTTTCTCAGAATTTTCCTAAAGTTAAATCACTATTAACATATGTTCTTCACAGAGAGTAAATCCAACAGTTTGTAGAGAGAGCTCTTCAGCGTGATTTTCTTTTCCTTCCTGGTGGCATCCAAGGGGATTTACTTCCATTATCAGCTGAGCACCAAAGAGAATCAAAACTGTTGGCTACTATTTAGCTCTATTTCCTGGTTTAACTACTTTTTTTTAAACCAGACTTAAAAGAGATGGCTCTTTGGGAAGAAGGGATGGTACAAGAAGAATCACAAACTTTCATTAAAATTCCTGATAATAATTGGATGTATTTATACATTTCTGGTGATTTATAATTTTCAGAAAGCTTTCATGTTAATTCTTTTAATTCTCCCAACAATATCTTATGGGGTTTGTGTTAATATATGCCCTATTTTATGAAAACAAAACAAAAAACCAGGAAGCTTGGAGACACTGAGTAGCAGTCTGAACTTATAGTACAGTTTTCTGCCTCCACTGTCCCCACTTCTCACTGCCATTCCAATTTCCAATTCCAAACTATGGCAAGTTGTGCTTGGGCTCCTACCACTTCACTAAAACTACTCTCAACAAGGTCTCCAGTAATCTCTTTGTGGAACCCTTTCAGTCCTTATCTACCCAGACTATCATCAGCAGTTGACTTTGTGGGCCACACCTTTGCTTGGTTTCTGGGACAGGGCACTCATTTACTTTTTTCTCTTACTTAACCTGTTTCTCTTTTAAGGACTCCACTTCCTCTATCTCAGAGCTTCCCAACAAACAGGAAGCAAAGAGATACTGTTTCACCCATGTGGGACCTGGAAGTACGGAACCACCTAGGTGATTGCTATCATTAGAAGCATTTTTATTTTGTGCTCCCGTGATGGTCATCCAAGAAAAGTGGGTCTGAAAGTGTGCCTCCCTCCATCCTAGAACCACATGGCACTCACTGCTCTACTGAGTGCATCTGGGAGATGCCAAGTTGGACATCAACTTTAGTAGCCCAAAGAGGAGAGTGCACAGCTCAAGATACAGCTGCCTGTATTGGGGAGGCCAGGTAGGGCTTCTTTCCTACTGGAACTGCAATCAGGATAAAATTCTGTCTTCAAATATATTAGTGTTTATTTCTTATGGCATAATGTTTAGAAATAAATAAATATATAATTTGTTGTAACTACAATTTTAGTAGTGTTCTGTCTAGCTATAGTATGACTATCCTAATAATGTGTGTTTGTTCATAAAGAGAAAATTTGACTGTATCCAAAATCATCACCTTTGCAAGAAATTTACTATTACATTTGCCAGTGGGAAGAAAGGGATGATAGATTCTTTAGATATAATTCCAACTGTCATAAATTGTTAAGTGGTTATAAAAAACATTCTCACTTTTTAAACTACCTACTCATGTGAACATTTCTCACCAATGGTATTGATCACATATAATTAGAAAGTATCACAATTTCAAACATAAAATCTGATGTTAAAGAGTTAGGTTAAATATTATATAAATTCAATATTTAGCACCCCAACTACTTTTCACATTTTTTCTTATAGCATATAAAGAATAAGAATTGTGTCCCTACCCAAAAAAGATGTGTTAAAATTCTAACTCCCAGTACCTCAAAATAAGACCTTATTTGAAAATAGGTTATGATATGGTTTGGATGTTTGTCCCATCCAAATCTCATGTTGAAATGTGATCCTCAGTGTTGGAGGTGAGGCCTGGTGGGAAGTGTTCGTGTCATGGGGGCAGATCCCTCATGAATGTCTTGGTGCCATCCTTATAATAATAGGTGAGTTCTTGTTCTACACATGCAAGATCTGGTTGTTTAAAAGAATGTGGCACCTCTCCTCCCTCCTTCTCTTGCCATGTGACACTTCCTGCTCTCCTTTTGCCTCCCCCAGGGATTGTAAGCTTCCTGAAACCCTCACAAGAAGCAGATGCCCATGCCACACTTCCTATATAGCTTGCAAAACTGTGAGCTAAATAAACCTCTTTCCTTTACGAATTACCCAGCCTCAGGTATTGCTTTATAGCAATGTAAAAACAGCCTAGTATAGGGTCATCACAGATGTAACTAGTGAAGACCAAGTCATACTAATGTAGAGTAGACCTCTAATCCAATATGTGTTCTCATAAGATGGCCATGTGAAGACAGAGAGACACACCAGGAGAACATTATGTTAAGATGAAGGCAGATATTGAAGTGCTGCAAGTCAAAGAACACCAAAGATCACCGGCAAACCACCAGAAGCAAGGAAGAGGCAAGAAAGAATTGCCATACAGGTTTCAGAAAGAGCATGGCTCTGCTGACATCTTGATTTTGGACTTTTAGCCTCCAGAAATGTAAGATGATAAATTTCTGTTGTTTCAAGCCATCTAGTTTGTGGTACTTTGTTATAGTAGCCCTCGGAAACTAACACAGAAAGTAAAGAAAAATTTCACGCAGCCTTATGTAAACACTCCTAAATGTCTTACAGTTTACCCAGTGTGTCATACAAATGCTATTTTCCATATTTGCTATGACATGTAAAAATCTGAGAAGCACAGTCCACCACCATTTCTGCAAACACTGGCATTTTTTAGGAGGTTTTGTCCTTGATCCTCTTTTCGTCTCACAGTTAACCCATTCTTGCTGGGTAATCTTACCTACTCAGTTTGCACCTGAATGTTAATTATCTCAAATCTGTTAAACTACCTGCTCATGTGAACATTTCTCACCAATGGTATTGATCACATATAATTAGAAAGTATAACAATTTCAAACATAAAATCTGATACTAAAGAGTTAGCTTAAATATTATAGAAATTCAATATTTATATAATATTCCAGTGCAGGTGTCTCTAAGCCCAGATGTCTCTCTCGAATCCCAGATTTAATCTATGACACTTGGAGGTCCTACAGTTATTGAGACTGCAAAATCCAACTGGGACAATTAAAAAACAACAACACCACCACCACCTCAGATTGGCCTAAATTTAGATTTTCAAGAAGGGCTTGGACATGTAGGTGTTTGGGTATTGCTTCAGGATATAGCTCTATTATTTTCTTTTTGTTTTAGCCAGGAGATCCATCCCTAGGACCTTTCTTGACCTCATGTCTCATCAAAGTGAAGACAGTGTGAAGACCCATTCCTGGAAAATATCATCATATTGGAATCTCAAATGCTGGCTAGATGTAATACACAATCTATGACAATTCATTCACATTAACATACAGCCAAATGTGCCACACGTAACAGCTACCTAGTTCATAGTATTAAAGAGAAATTATTCATTGGAGACTTGTTGAAAATGACAAGACAGAATTTGTTTGACCTACTGTAGTAGAAGAGAAAGACATCAGTACAGTACAAAATTAAACCCAATTTTGCAGAAATAAAAGGTGGGAGGCTTTTTAAACATTTGGGCATACTAAAGAAAAGTACTGAAGGACAGGACATTAGCAGGGGTTGGCTCAAAATGACTTGTCTTGTCTTTGTCTGTTAATTGGAGCTTATCAAAGTTAGGTTCTTATGCTCCCAAAGAGACTGTACAAGAAGGCCTTATCTTTCTTGATGATTACATTTCACAGGGATGGCTCCCAGGTCCTTGAGAAATTCCTGGAATGTAGAGGATAAATGTCAAAGAGAGAAAAGATTTACAATAGCAAGTTTCCTAAAGTAAATGCTCTAAGAAAAGGGAGATTAGGGACCTATATTCAGGTTTTTGGCTGGAATGAAAAGTAAATATTTTTGGCAGTGTTGTGCTTTCTCAGGCAGGCATTTTAAGGGAACTGGGGTTGTCCTCCTGGGAACATAGCTTTGAGCTTATAGAAACTATACTAGTGTTTTCCCATACCTCTTAGTTGGGAGGGCAGGAGGAGTTGGGAGAAATAGTTTGTGCTTCCAGTTGCTGCTCTTATAGGCCAGAACTGAGGCCTAGTCAAGAAAAGGGATTAGAGGAGCCTAACCAAAGTTTGGTCAAGGAGAGGGTCTTTGTCAACAACTGTAGGAATCAATGTAAACTTTCTCCCATCACACTACTGTTCTTAAAGCTGTTTCACCATATTTTAAATAATTAATAATCCATATTTATGCCATTTGTGAAGAGCAAGGGTCAGACTAGATGAACTTGAGATGACCATTAACATCAATGTCCAAGAGGCAGAAATTTTATTCATATTAGTGGACTATGAGGCTGAGAACAGAATGTTTTGGAAAAGCAAATGATGAGCCTTCTGATATCTCTGTCTTTGGCTTGCATCTTTCATTATAAATAAGCAAGTGGACTCTGTACCCTTCTTAGATATCTTACTTTAAAACATGCTTTTTTTCTTGAAGGAAAAACCCAAATCATTGAACAACTGTTATTGAGTGCCTTCTATAAATTAGGAACTTTTCTAGGCATTGAAGCTACAGTAGTAAACAAGACCAATAGATATGTGCCTTCAGAGGGCTCACATTCCAATGATGGGAGACAGACAATAAAAAATAAGACAATTTCAGATAGAAAATTGTATAGAAAATTACTATAAAGTAATCCAAACAGGGCTGGGCGCGGTGGCTCACGCCTGTAATCCCAGCAGTTTGGGAGGCCAAGGGGACAGATCTCCTGAGGTCAGGAGTTCAAGACAAGCCCAGCCAACATGGTGAAACCCCATCAATACTAAAAACACAAAAATTAGGTGAAATGGTGCGCGCCTGTAATCCCAGCTACTCAGGAGGCTGAGGCAGGTGAATCGCTTAAACCCAGAAGGCAGAAGTTGCATGAGCTGACATTGCGCCACAGCACTCCAACCTGGGTGACATAGCCAGGCTCCATCTCAAAAATAATAATCCAAACAGGATTGTTTTATAATAATTGTGATGTGATAGAGTGATGGGGTGGGAAGGATCCACTTTAGATGCAGAGGTCAGGGAATATCTCTGAGCAGGCATTTGAATGATCCTATGGGCATAACAAAGATCTGAGGGAAGAGCATTCAGGCCGAGGGCACATGTGCAAATGCCTCCATGTGGAAATAGTTTTGATGAGTTTATAGAACAGAAAGGAGCAGCTGAAGCATAATGAATAAGCAGGGAGTGGTCTGACATGTGGCCAGGCAGGAAAGCCTGGTAATACAGGGCCTTATAGGCAGCTGTGAGGCGTCTGACTTTATTCCAGCTGCAGTGGAAACTCATGAATGATTTTAAGCAGAGGGGTGAGAATGTCAGACTTATACATAAATCTCTTTTAAAAATCATTTTGCTTGTCTATGAAAAGGGATTGATAAGGGGCCAGATTAGGAGAGTCATTTTGAGGGTACTCAAAAATTCTGGAGGAATTGTGATGGTGACTTGTTCTCAAGTGGTAGTAGTAAAGACAGAGAGACATGAATGAATCCAAGTTATATTTGAGAGAGGAACTGACTTGTAAGTGGATTCAGTAAATGAAAAGGAGGAATCAAGCCTAGATGTATTGGCTTGAGGGAAATACTGGAGGAAAGTAGGTTTGGGGAGGTGGACAAGACTTAGCGTAAAAGGAAATGTCAATCAGGCGCTGCATATACGATTCTAGAATTCATGAAGGATAAAAGCTCAAGATATCCATTTGGGAGTCATCAACATATGGACACTTTTTAAACACACCAGCTTTAGGGTTTGGGAAACACAAAACAGAAACATTTTAGCCATGTGGCCAGATAAGGCAAATGTAGTTGTCTGTGTTATTTGTTACATTTTTATGGCAGTTATTTTACGTATTGCACATATGCATTTTATATGCTATATGTTAAATGTGCCCTTAGGCACATTTGGAAATATCAAGGGGGAGGAGACAGAGAGGCCTTGCCATTAAGTTTTATAGTGTTGTAATCCTCAAAATATGTATCAATGTCTCAAGTCAATAGGCTCCACATGCTAATAAGAACACTATACTCACAGTGTGGTAGAAAGGCAGAGAGCAGAAGTATCAGTCATTATCTCCTGGTGCATTCCTACCTTATTGCTCAACAACTGTAATAAATACGGTAACATTTAGCTGTCACTCACTTCTGGATACAAGAGGGTAGAACAGAAGAGCTTTAAACAGAATTGCTTCCATGGGCCACCTGAGGCTATGGCGCATTGTGTCATTTATGATTATTGCATAATTGCAGCAAGTGTTTCATGACACATCCCTGCCGGGTTTGACTGGCATACCCTGATTCAGCGACAGATGAACAAATACACTTAGATACACATGTTCAGTGAAAGAGTGGGTTAGGTGCCTGCGCCACTCACACACACCAAGAAGGGTCTGGTAAAGAGTTAGCAGCTGTGGCCCTGACCAGCTGGCACTTTGGGCATTTATTTAGTATGCATTTAATGACAGAGGCTGTCAGTTAACACACCTGTGGATAATGAATGATTGCAGGCCAGGTTTCAAGGCCTAAAGCAAACACCATTTGTGGGTAATAACATTGTTGATCCTCCCCGCCACTCCAGTAGAGAGCAGCTATGCTCCGGTGGATGTTTAAAGGTTGGTCTTAGGACCACATGAGTGAACAAGCTTTTCAGATAAATTCCCCCACATTCCTTTACATTTACTTTTCCCTAATTGCCTCTGGGTAAGAACTGCTGCCTTTGGCTCATTCTTTCCCAAGGCTTTTGCATAAACCTCCTGGCCTTTTAAGAAGGTTTGTGTTTATTTTACAATTTTTCCCACCACCCTGACTGAACCCCTACATTCCCAGAGTGTCAGACTGGCCCTGTAGCAACCAGCAGGCAATTTGACCATAGTTTGCTCAAACCTAATCTCTATTTCTTAAGCATCAAATAAATTGTCCTTTTTATGAGATTGTGTATTATCCTGCAGCAGGTCAAACAACTCTAGAATTCAGTCAATACTTCAGATATTAGAGGTGTTCATTTGGAAAGGTGTCTTTTTCATTGGCTCTGTGCTTAGCCATGGTATAACCACTGAGCATTATTAATAATAATGAAGTCTTAGCATTATTGTCATTTCATAACTCATACTGTGCAACCAAAGTTTAATAATGAGTTAGAATTATCAGGGAAAATTCGACTTCTGAATCTTGGGCTGAGTTTTATATAACCCAATCATTATGTTAAATGATGATTTCAAGCTTTAATTTTCTATTTTTTAAATGAATGTCATACATTACTGTCTAATAGAACTATTTCAACCAAGTAGTCTTCTAGTCTTGCTAAAATGCTTCTAGTGATCAAGAATTTTTAGCTCCCTGACATGCTATGTTCTAAGGTAGCAGAGTACTTTAACACTGATGTAGTTCTGGTATATTCAGCAGTGGTTGGCACACAGTAGAGCTAAAAATATTAACTCACAAGCTTTGGATTAGGTAGTTATAGCTTAATATCTCATTTCTGCTTTTTTAAGGCTGTGATATTGGAGACGATCTTGTAAGCCACACTTTCATCATTTATAAAATGTGGCTGAATAATTTACCTTATAGGGCTTTTTGTAAGTACTAAATGTGAAGTGCTTAGAACAACAGTTGGCATCAATAAATAGTAGTGGGATTCATTATTGCCACCCAGTGGTGCATTCTCCCTTGTACCTCTCACTCCATGACTGTCACCCATTTGGGCTGTTAGAATTGTGGTCTAAAGCTTCCTGTGCTTTAAAAGGGTGACTTCAAGGGACACAAGACTTCAGGTTGTCCAATTCTTCAAGAAGGATCTGGATGAATTCATGACCTAATTCCTCCCTACCTCACTTCCTCCCTTTCTCTAACTACGTGAAGATTCTGAAGTAATCCACTGGCCTTAGGAGCCAAAAAATTGGTGCAATTCCAAATAAAAGTAATAAATTACTCTCCTCCTCTGAGCTGAGGGGGAGTTAGAGGAGAAGAAAGAATGTTAGACTTTAACTTTTCTATGGATCCTATCCACCTTGGTGCTCCCTACCACTCAGCCAACATGGTGAAATCCCGTCTCTAGTAAAAATACAAAAATTAGCCAGGTATAATGGTACATGCCTGTAATCTCAGCTACTCAGGAGGCTGACGCAGGAACTCAGGAGGAGCTGTAGGAGGAGTTCAGGAGGAGCTGTCATATGTCGTATACAGTTTGCATACATACAGATGTACCCACCCAAGAGGGAAGTGAGAGGTGGAGTCTTGTTTGCGCCTCCTTAACTAAGTCCCATACTCTGTTGCTGGCTGGGGGAGGGAGACCTTTTCTTTCCCTCCCCCAACAAAAGCACTAAGCCATACTGGATGTAACTGCATTGACTCAGAAGTGAGGTTTCATCTAATTCACAGGAAGACAGTGGAGGCTCTAGATGGATAAATTTGTGGGCATTGTGCTGTGCTGTATTCCCACAGCCTTGAGAGTCAACAGGATTTCTGAAGTATTCCCCAGGCTGTTATACTTGGGAAACATGAAGCAGAGACTGTGGAAGGGCAAACTGTTAGGCCAAAGATCTGAGGCAGTTCCAGAGTTTTACACAGCCCAACGAGCTCAGGGAACGGCCAGGTATCTTCTTTGGCTGAGAATGGTCCAGGTACAACCCTGACAGCATGAGGACCTGAGGGATCCTCAGGCTGGGATATGAGAGTTTGGTGTGGAAACCTCAGCAGATGACAGTGTGAAAGGCTGTCTATCCTTGAGCACTGGATAGGTCTGAAAACTGAAGACCTCGACAACATATAACAAGAATGGAAAGCCTTAGGAGGGTAAGGATTTTTGCCAACTTTGTTCTATGATGTAAGCCTGACACATAGGCACTCAATAAATACTTGTTTAAAAAATGAAGAAACAAAAGAAGGAATAAGACAGATGAGGACCAAGGATTATGTGTTCCCTTCCCACTGATGCCAAAATGAATTCGTTATCAATTTCTGCATAACAATATTATTACAAACTTTGCCACTTAAAATAACATACATTTATTAATCTCATAGTTTCTATGGGTAGGGAATCTCAGGTAGGCTTAGCTAAGTAGCTCTGCTTAGAGTCTTATAAGACTGCAACCATACCAGACACGGTAGCTTGTCCCTGTAGTCCCAGCGCTGTGGGAGGCTGAGGTGGGAGGATCACCTGAGGCCAGGAGTTGAAGACCAGCCACGGCAATATAGCAAGAACTCACCTAAACAAAACAATTTTAAAAATTAATCATGCATGGTGGTTTGCACATATAGTCCCAGCTACTCAGGAGGCTAAGGTAGAGGATCACTTGAGTCCATGGTATTGAGGCTGCAAATGAGCCATGATTGTGCCACTGCACTCTAGCCTGGGTGACAGAACAAGACCCTGTCTTGAACACAAAGCAAAACAAAACAAAAGACTGCTGGGGCTAGGACCTCATCTGAAACCTGACTTGGGGAGGACCCACTTCCAAGTTCACTTGGGTTGTTGGTAAATATTATTTCTTTTGCAGCTGTACAACTGCTCATTTGTGGCAGAAACCTCATTTGCTGGCTGGCTGTTGGCTGGGAGCCATCCTCAGCCAGGGGGCTGCCCACCCACCATGTGCAGTTCTCAGCATGGCTGCTTGCTTCCTCAAAGCCAACAAGAGAAGGAGAAATCGGCACCAAAGTCTTATGTAATATAATCACATACATACAATAGAATACATGTAATCATTAAAATCCCATCACTTTTGCCATAACCTATCACTTCAAAGCAAGTCATAGGTTCTGCCCACACTCAATGGGAAGCGACCACAGAAGGCATGAATATCAGCAGGCAGGGATCATGGAGGCCATCTTAAGATTCCTTGTGTAACACAGGGCACAGTTACTGTTTTCAGAATCAAACCTGGGAGAATGTGGAGGGGGAGAATCCTGAACTGACCTAGTTTACACTGAATAGCTTTTTCCCTACAACTGGGGACTTGAGATAAAATCTGATAGACTTACCAAAAAAAAAATTACATTTTTCAGACCCTATTATGTAATTTTAAAAATCTCTACCTAGCCATAGGCACTACTGACTTTATATTAACAAATGTTCCTTCATTCTAATTTCTATCTGGTAGTCATATTTCTACCTGTTGGTGTCATAGAAATGTAATTTATCTTTTACCCGATAAACCTTCAAATCTTTTAACATGGATACCCTGTGTCTCAAATTTCCTCTAAGTTAGTATTCTTAGGCTTTTTAATCATGTATCACACAAAAGTATTCTAGATCCTTCCAAAGTAGTTGCTACTATCTTTACATGCCCAAATATATTTATCTCTTTTAATAAAAGTGCCTAATACTAGGTTTGGGGTTTTATATAAAATTTTTTTTCTAGAATTCTCTAATTTCTACTAAATGGTATTGTATTTCTCTTGACAGTATAATGACAAAGAACTTTTAAAACAATGGGAATAACATTCTAAGAAAAACAACATATTATAGCAACAACTCTGAGGTTGTAGCAGGAACTTGAGCTTTGTCACCTCTTTTAGACTCTTCATAAATGCTAACACCTATTGTGATTATTATAACAGTTGTCAGTAATAAAAAGCATTACTGATAGCATCTACTTGTAAAATGTAATTAGTTTAGAAGTAAATATTATGTAATTAGAATGAATTGCATACTATCTTACTTGTAAAATAAGGTAGAAGATTTGGAGAATATTATGGATGTTTTTAAAAGGTAAGAAAGTGGCAGATGGCATAAACATCAGTAAAATCCAAATGGAAAATCAACCTATTCAGAAAATAAAACAATCTTGTAAGGATTTTGTATTTCTCACTTTTCTGTTATGTAAGCAATGACTTGGTTTCTGGTGATGCTGAAGATGATCACATGGCAGGCAACGTAATTCCAGCCTTAAAGATATTATTTTGTGCATTGACAACTGCCACCATCTTTCCAGATTTCTCAAATTGCATGAGCAGCTTGCAAGCTGACGTCATTATGCTGCTCTCATTACCAATTTAAGTACAGCTAGAAAAAGCTCATTAGGATCTTATACCTTATTAGGATCTTGTACCAATTTAAGTGCAGCTGGAAAAAGCTTATTAGGATCTTATACCAGTGGTTCCCGATGAGAACTTGCAGATGTGCTGCAGTAGCTCTAGCTACTGCACCCCAGCAATGCTTTGTCACTGCTCTTGAAAAGCATTGACTCTTTCTAAGCATTATACAGCATGGCCTCATGGGCAAAGCTGGGGAAGAGATCAAGATTTACAAGATTTATTCCTGCCCCAGAGCAGATTTCTGGAAAACCAAAAAAGGAACACATAACAAATATGTCTGTATCAGCAAAACTTAGTGGAGTAATACTTTACCATTTAGTAACCTGAAACCGTTTCATAAGGGTTTAAATTTTCCACTTGCTTATTCTCATTATCTTTCCATTTTGTCCATTTCCCCACTCATATTTTGTTGGCCTTTCTCCTCTGTCACCTCCAAAGCTGTTTTTGTTTGTTTTGTTTTGAATTCTGGTAGCATGTACATGAAATTTACCACTTTAACCATTTTTAAGTATATAGTTGAGGAGTATATATGTTAAGTCCATTTACACTGTTGTGTAGCCAATCTCCAGAACTCTTTTTGTCTTGGAAAACTGAAACTCCTATACCCATTAACAATTCCCCATCATCCTCATCCCTGTACCCCAGCCCTTTGAAACCTCTATTCTACTTTGTGTCTCTATAAATTCACCTAGCCTAAGGACATCATATAAATGGAATCACGGAGTGTTTGACTTATTATGCCTGGCATATTTCACTCAGCATAAAGTCCTCAAGGTTATCCACATTCTAGCGCATGTCAGAATTTTCTTCCTTTTTTTTTTTTTAAACTGACTTGCCATATTTTGCCTATCCATTCACCTATCGGCAGACACTTGGGTTGCTTCCTCCCTTTGGCTATTGTGAAAAATGTTGCTGTGAACTTGGGTGTATAGTTACCTCTGAGAATTGATTGCTTTCAATTATTTTGGGTATTGGACAGAAGCGAAATTTCTGGATCATATGGTTATTGTATTTTTATTTTTTGAAGAACTGCTGTACTGTTTTACATAGCAACTGCATCGTTTTATATTCCCATCAATCATAGGAAAAGATTCCAATTTTTTTACATACTTGCCAACACTTTTTTATTTTTATTTTTACAGTCATTGTTATGGTCAGAATTGTGTCCTCTCCAAATTTCTGTGTTGCAGTCTCAATCCCCGGTGCCTCAGAATGTAATCATATTTGGGGATAGGACCTTTGGGGGGTAACTGAGTTAAAATGAGGCATTTAGGGTTGGCCCGAACCCAATCTGATTGATGTCCTTACAAGAAGAGGAGATTAGAATATACACAGAGAAAGCGAGGATATGCACACACAAAGGGCAGCCCATATTGGGACACAGCAAGAAAACAGCCATCTGAAAGTCAAGGAGAGAGATGTCAGAAGAAACCAAACTTGTGGGCACCCTTATCCTGAACCTCCAGCTTCCAGAACTGTGAGAAAATAAATTTCTGTTGTTTAAGCTACCCAGTATGTGGTATTCTGTTATGGCAGCCCTAGAAAACCAATCAGTAGCCATCCTAATGGGTATGACCTAGTATCTCATTGTGGTTTTAATTGGCATTTCCCTAATGATTAGTGATGCTAAGCATCTTTTCATGTGCTTGTTAGCCATTTGTGTGTCTTCTTTGAAGGAATGTCTGTTCAAGTCCTTTACCCAGTTTTGTTTGTTTGTTTTTAGAGACAAAGTCTTACTCTGTCACCCAGGCCGGAATACAGTGACATAATCATAGCTCACTCTAGCCTACATTAAGTGAGCGGCACACCTCAGTCTCCCAAGTAAGCTAGGACTACAGGCATGTGCCACCACCTCTGGGTAATTGTTTTAATTTTTGTGGGGATAGGGTCTTGCTGTGTTGCCCAGACTGTTTTCCCAGTTTTTAATTGGGTTGTTTGATTTTTTTGTTGTGTTATAGGAGTTCTTTACATATTCTGGATTTTTTTTTCTTCCTCTTTTTTCTTTTTAAAATTTTTTTTAGCTCCCTTCCTCCATATTCTGGATGTTAATCCTTTATCAGGTATATGATTTGAAAATATTTTCTCCTATTCTTTGGGTTGCCTTTTTGCCTTTTCACACTGTGGTTTATATCCTTTGATACTTTTGTTGCCTGTGCTTTTGGTACCATATCTAAAAAAATTACTGCCAAATTCAGTGTCATGCAGCTTTTCCTCTGTTATTTTTTTTTTTCTGAGTTTGCTTTAGCCCTTGTGCTAGGCCTTTGATTGATTTTGAGTTAATTTCTATATATAGTATAAAGTAAGGGCCCGACTTTGTTCTTTTCATGTAGATATCCGATTTTCCAAAGCTATTTTTATAGCCAGTCTTCCTATACTCAAAGTTGAGTATGGGAAATCAACATTTGGGACAGAATCTAAACTGAGTTCCTAATTCCCTAAGAGCAAGTTCCAGATTCTCCACCTTTTAACCCTTTCTATGACAAAGTAGGGCTCCAGAATGCAGGTTCAAACATGTCTTTCAGAAAACACAGCTCCCATACAGACCTGAACCTGTGCTAGTCACACAAACGACACTTCAGGTGGGATGTTTCAACTCCCAGGACTCCCAAAGCTGTCCCAAATATTCTCCAGTGTATTAAGGCTTGTTGCATTTTATACATCACTTAAAATTCCACTCAATTTCACTTCTTTCTCTAGCACTTTCTCATAGGTTTTGACTGGCTCTGATGCAGGGGATGCAGTGGGGTCCTTCAGAAACTCTGGACACTCATACCTGCACAACCTGGAAGTTCAGAAGGGTCAATACCCGTGGGCCTGCCCTTAACTAATGGGCTATGGGAGCTGATGGATAAATGCTTCTTGCTTTCACTGTCTAGTTAAGAGTCTTCACATGCACTGTATAAAGCTTCTCAGATGGTCCAGGCAGAATCAAGTCCCAGTCACCTGAATCTGTGGCTAATGTGATGCTATATCCTTGTTTGCTTTCCTTGATTCTCTGTTTGCCCTGCTACTCCGTGGTTCCCTATTCTCCAATAAACTCCAACCACAGAAACCATGGTCTCAGGTTCTGCTTTCTGGGGAATCCAGGCTAAGACAGACATTATGGATTTTCAAAGTACCTCGTTCTTGATACAGTGCCTCACCACCCACATGGATGCCCTTCTGGCTTGTTTCCTTTGCTGAAACAGGAAAGGAAACTAGAAAAGACAGTGGAGAATCTAGAGATGATCGTATATTCACAGTAATAGAATTCTTTTATATCTTACTGTTTCATCATTTCAGGAGATCGACCCATCTCCACATCTTCCCACCACCCACTTCCAAGTGGCAAAAATGGAAAAAAAAATTTGACAACAATGTCTGCAGGAACTCATTTCTCATTATGTCATTAATTACATGCTGCAAGAGTTCTCTACATTGTGCATCAATCAGAAAGCTGATCCATAAAGGACCTTCTTCCTGAAGCAGAGTGGGTGGCAGTTTCTTGGTAAGTTAAACAGATGCATTGAGTGACACATAGTTTCACTTAATGGTAGAAATAGAAAAATAAGTGTGGGGCTCTGGAGAGAATCTCTGGACTGGGTAGTCAGTAAACACAAGCTCTGGCTGCCTCTGTCATCAAGATGAATAATAATAGCTCACAGGCTCTCCCAAACTCCATCTGCTTTTGTCAGCTCACCTAGCAAGCAAATGCTTTGGGTTTGATTTGAGCTGGGCTTTCAGAAGCTGCAGCTGAATGGTCTGAGGGCATGAAAGATGGTCTTCCATAAAGTTGAACTCTGGATATAAATAAACAGTCTGAAAGTTGCTGTGCAGAGAGGCAAAGACAGTCTGCCACCAGGTCACCCAGGAGAAGAAGATATAGGCAGAGTCCCCAAGGCAAACCCAGAACAGAACTCCTGAGAAGCCCATACATAGAGGGTACCTTTTGTGGTGATCCTCAGCCACAACCCTGGTTGGAGATAAACTGGTAAGGACACTGAGACAGTTTAGACATCCTCTCAATTTAACCTCTGGTCCCGGGATTCATGAAATAACAGTATCAGCATCACCTATGAGTTGGTTAGAAATGCAGAAGCTTTAGTTGGGCATCATGTCGTGCACCTGTAGCCAGCCCTAGCTACTCAGGAGGCTCCGATGGGAGGATCCCTCAAGCCCAGAGGATAGAGGTTACAGTAAGCTATGATTGTACCACTGTATTCCAGCCCTGCTCTAAAAAGTAAAATAATGCAGAATCTCAGCTCCATACCCGACCTGCTGAATCTTGAATCAGATTATGTATTTTTAACAAGATCCCTGATTGATGCTTATGCCCACTTTTCTAAAGTTTGAGAAGTGTCAATGAGTTGATTGTAGTAGTATATGTTTTCTGGTTGTTTATGAACATTTTGGCTCAGGGGTCTTCAATAGGGAGAGAAAGGTACAACTCCCCCAGGAACATTAGAAAGTAGGGAGCGGGTACATTTTTGTTGTCATGACTGTGGAGGTTACTGACATTTAGAGGGCAGGTGCCAAGGTTGCTAAATATTCTGCGAAGTGTGGGATAGCCCCCATAGAGCACATAATTGTCCAGGCCAAATCCCACTAGTGTTCCTAGTGAGAAACATGTTGATAATTTATTCTTCATCTGTAAAATAAGCATTTGGACTCAATGGACTCATGTTTCTCTCAGCTCTAAGAATCTTTTGCTCTATCATTGTTTTCACACTGATTTATAACAGAAAGTTCTCAGGGCTGTCTTTCCTTCCCTCTATTTCAGGCTGCTGTCAGCTTAAGTCATTTTCATTTAGATCATCCAATAGAACCCGTTACAGATATTAACCTTAATGAATGTAAATTTATTATCACTCCCTGTTAAACATTACTTGCCTTTCTGGTTAAAAGTCAAAGGGCTCTTTTAGTCAGTTACATGTATTTGTCATTATGATGCTGATAACACAAAGTATTCTGAAAATACAGTCCACAAGTCCTTTGTTAGTTATCAATTAAAGGCAATCATTTCCCTGTCAGAGTTTAGTTGGAGTGGCTCTCTCCCCACTCACACCACGTCTGTCCTACTTGGATCTAGTTGAAGAGCTTGCTGGGATAGCATGGCGGTAGGGATGCTGGAAGAGACATAATTCCCCAACAGCTGTTTAACATTGTCTCAAAAGAGAGCAACAGGCAGCAAACACGTGGAGAGTCATAAGCAGGGATGTTGAGTCTGACAGCACTGAGAACTTTCTGAATGTGTGGGCCTAGTGGAGCAGATGAAGTAAGGCTGGAAGTGGGAGACCCATTGGAAAACTGGAGTTAACAGTCGGGCTTCTCTTGGGCAGGATGTCCCTATTTGAAAATGAAAACACGAGTTAATTGCTGTTTACTCCCATTGTAGTACTGTCAGGAAAAAGGAAAGCCTCTACTGAAAATGTGAACTTCTTAGATGAAAAGTAGTGTCCACCTGTAAAGTCCTGCTAGAATTTACCATTGTGCTATACTTGACACACAGTACAGGTGCAAATGTTAAGAAATTAAGTCACAGAAAAGGTACATGTAATCACCACAGCTAAAGGAAAAAGCAATATCTTAGAGGAGATTATTTTTCCTAGGAGTATTTGTCCTGGGATTTTGTGTAGCACTGTGTCAGTCCAATAGCCACATTGTCTTCTAGCTTCAAAAATTAATGGTGTGTATACACCATGGAACACTATGCAGCCATAAAAAATGATGAGTTTGTGTCCTTTGTAGGGGCATGGATCAATCTGGAAACCATCATTCTCAGCAAACTGACAGAAGAACAGAAAATCAAATACTGCATATTCTCACTCATAG
>CAUYLG010068041.1:0-20281 GCA_963573385.1 Cacajao melanocephalus
AAGTGCTGAGCTGTGAGCTCTGTTGTTCCATTCAGAGCTGCTGGGAACGTACATATAAGTCTGCTGTAGCAGAACTCATAACTGACTTTTTCCCACAGGTGCTCTGTCCTGGGAAGGTGGGCTTTATTTATAAGTTCCTGATGTGCTGCTGCCTTTTTTCAGAGATGCCCTGCCCAGCAAGGAGGTAGTCTAGTCACAGTCTCCCAGTAGAGGCATTGCTGAGCTGCTGTGGGCTCTGCCCAGCTGCTGTGTGAATTTCCTTGCAGTTTTGTTTATAGAGGTATAGTTAGAACTGCCTCAGTAATGGCGGATTGCCTTGGTAATGGTGGACTGCCTCAGTAACAGTGGACTGCCTTGGTAGTGGTGGACTGCCTTGGTAATGGCAGACACCCTTACCCCAATAGAGCTGGACCGTCCTGGGTCCAGTTGTGCTTGCTGTGAAACTCTCAATCCAGAGCGTTTCAGATTGCTGGTCTTTGTGGGGGTGGGACCCACTGAGTCAGATCACCTGGTTCCCTGTTTCAGCCCCCTTTTTTCCAGTTGAATAGGCAACTCTGTCTCCCAGGAGTTGCAGGTGCCAGTTGAAATGGCCATCCAGATTTATTTTTGTGAGGAGACCCACTGTGCCAGCACAAACAGCTGTGCTGGAAACTTGTGGCACTTTTCCGCCTGGGAATCTCCTGGTCTGTGGGCAGTAAAACCTTGTTTGGAAATGCAGTGATCACTTACCCTCTGCATTCTTGCTGGGAACTCCACTCCAGAGCTGTTCCTATTCAGCCATCTTGGATCAACTCGCCTTGTTCATTTTTTAAAAATTCTTTTTTCTTTGTCTTTGGAAGATTTGGTTAATTCAAAAGCCTGGTTTTCAAGCTCTGACATTCTTTCTTCTACTTTTTAAATTCTATTGTTGAAACTTTCCAGTGTATTTTGCATTTATCTAAATGCATATATCATTTCCAGAAGTTGTGATTGTCTCTTTGTTATGATATCTATTTCTCTGGAGACTTTTTCATCTGTATCATGTATTTTTTATTTTTTTTAAGTTGGTTTTCACCTTTCTGTGGTACCTCTTTAAGTAGCTTAATAACCACCTTCTGAATTCTTCATCTGGCAATTCAGAGATTTATTCTTGGTTGAGATCCATCGATGGAGAGCTAGTGTGATCTTTTGAGGGTTTTATAGAATGTTGTTTTGTCATATTACCAGAATTACTTTTTGTTTTTTTCTCATTTGGCTAGACTGTTTTAGTGGAAAGATCTAAAACTCAAGGACTGTTGTTTAGATTCTTTTGTCCAATGGGTTGATCCCTTGATGTGGTGCTCTCCTCCGTCCCCTAATGACCAGGCTTCCTGAGAGCCACAGTGTAGTAATTGTTATTATCTTTCTGGATCTAGCCACATAGTGGGGCTCCTGGGCTCCTGGCTGAGGCTAGAGAATATCTGCAAAGAGTCCTCTGATATGATCTGTTTTCAAATCTCCCATCCATAAATACCCTTACTTGCTCTAGTACAGGTGGCAGAGGAGTGAAGTGAACTCTGTGGAAGTCGTTGGTTGTACTTTTGTTTAGTGCATTTGTTTTCTTGAATGCTGATTATGCTAGCAGTGAAGTTGTCACATGGACAGACTTAGGACCTCTGATTAGCCATAGTGTTACAGGCAGTGGAATTAGCTGTTGTTTTCTCCTTGTTTGGAGCAGGGTCGTTCTGTTATGAGTTGCTGTGATGGCTTGAGTTAGTTGGCCTCCAGCCAGGAGGTGTCACTTTCAAGAGAGCACCAGCTGTGGTAGTAGAAGGAAGATATAAGCTTGTCCTATGTTGGCCAGGATAAATGCTTGTGTTTCTCAGGTGATAGGCAGAGCCATAGGGTTCACAAGTGTTCCTGTCTTTTGTCTTTGCCTACCAGGGCAAGTAGAGACAAACCATCAGTTGGGGACAGGATTAAGCAAGTCTGAGCTCAGATTCTCCTTGAGCAGGGCTTGGTGTGGCCACTATGGGGGGTGGGGGTTAGTTCTCAGGTCAATGAAGTTATGTTCCCAGGGGGATTATAGCTGCCTCTGCTGTGTCATACAGGTCACCAGGGAAGTGGGGAAAAGCCAACAGTGACAGGCCTCACCCAGCTCCCACACAGCCAGCAAGGCCAGTGTCACTTTCACTGTGCCCCATCAATAGCACTAAGTTTATATATAGGCAGCCAGTGAGCAGGGCTGAGATTTTGCCCAAGGATAAAAGCCTTCCTTCTGAGAAAGGAAGGAAGGATCTCAGTCCTCTCCTTTCCCCACCTGCCCACACCATCAGCTGTGCTTCTGTGCTTGTGTCTGCACTTCCTATTTGCCCCCTTCAATCCCAGATTCTACTCAGGAAAATTCATGCTCAGTCAAAATTGCCACAAAATTTAATTGTAATAAACTGGAAGCTTCCTTCACCCTGTGGCCCCTGCCCAATTTCTCTGGCTGTCTTCTTCAAGGATCCCTTTGAGATAATAAAGCCAGTGATGGCTTTCTTGGGCTCGAGCTGGCAACCAGGAGTGCTTACAGGCCTCTTCCTGATGTTCCTTCTACTTTTAAATTTCACTCAGCTCCCTAAATCCATTACAGCTCTAGTTAAGGTTAAATTCTTTTCCCATGATCTGGATTTCCAGGTTCCTCATGGGGATAAGCATTCACAGGTGGACTTTTCCCCCCTCACACTTAGGGAACTCACAGTTTTTCAGCTGTCTCAGGGACATTGTAGTGGCAAGCTGCTTCTTTCAAAGGGTCTGTGAATTCTTTCAGTTTTCCTGGTATGTCCCTGCGGTGGTTCTTGGAGCAAAACTTCACAGTGTGAGTCTCTGTGTACTGCTCACTCCATCCAAGTGGGAGCTGCACGTTAGTCCTGTCATCTGTCCACCATTTTCCCCAGCCACCTGTGTAATATTCATTTAACTGGTGATAAACAGAGGCTCTGGGGTCACCGAGCTTGCTCAAAGTCATACAAAGGTGGACCACTGAGCCTACCTCTCAACCTCAACAGCCATGGCATTCCATCCTTTCTCAGTTACTTCAACTTACCTCTCTTATTTCTTGGAATTTATCCTATGACCAAAAATAAACGAAAGTTATACATCACTAAGGAGGAAAAGAAACATCTTGGGAGACTACCATGCAGACCAACTTGAGGAGTATTTGGGAAGGGCAGCCTTCTTGGTGGAGGGGATTTTTTCTGTTGCCATCTCGCTAGGACAGAAGTCACTCAACCTCCTTGTGATCAGTGATCTTTGATATTACTATTTGGATTGTTGTGGATCACCACAAACCATGTCCATAAGATGGTGATGTTAATCAATAAATGTGTGTGTTTTGACTGCTCCACCAACCACATGAAGGGGAACATGCTCTTCTCTTTACCTCTCCTCGGGTCTCCCTATTCTCTGAGAGGAAACAATGTTGAAATTAGGCCATTTAATAACCTTATAATGGCCTCTAAGTGTTCAAGTGAAAAAAAGAATCTAATGTTTCTCACCTTAAATCAAAAGCTAGAAATAATTAAGTTTAGTGAGGAAGCCATGTTGAAGGCCAAAATAAGCTGAATGCTAGGCATCTAAGTTCTTGAAGGCAATGAAAAGTGCTCCTCCAGTGAATACACAAATAACAAAAAAGTGAAAAGGTCTTATTGCTGATATGAAGAAAGTTTGAGATCTAGATAGAAAATCAAACCAGCCACCACATTGCTTTAAGTCTAAGCCTAATCTAGAACAAGGCCCTAACTTGCTTTAATTTTGTAAAGGCTCATAGAGGTAAGGAAGTTGCAAAAGAAAGTTGGAAGCTAGTAGAGGTTGGATCATAATGTTTAAGAACTAAGCCTTCTTCATATATAAAAGAGCAAGGTAGAGCATCAAGTGCTGATGTAGAAGCTGCAGCAAGTTATCCAGAAGGTCTAGCTAAGATTACTGATGAAGGTGGCTACACTAAACAATTGATTTTTCAATGTAGGTAAAACAGCTTTATCAGATGAAGATGCCATCTTTCATAGCTAGACAGAAAAAGTCAATGCCTGACTTCAAAGTTTCAAAGGACAGGCTAACTCTTTTGTTAGAGGCTACTGCACATGGCAACTGTAAATTGAAGCCACTGCTCATTTGCCATTTTGAAAATCCTATGGCCCTTCAAAGTTATGCTAACTTTACTCTGTCTGTGCTCTAGAAATGTAACAACAAAGTGTGGTAATGGCACATCTGTTTACAGTATGGTTTATTGAACATTTTAATCCCATTATTGAGACCTACTGCTCTGAAAAAAAGATTACTTTAAAAATATTACAGTTCATTGACACACATAGTCACCCAAGAACTCCTAATGAATATGTAAAAGGAGATAAGTGTTGTTTCCATGCCTGCTAACACAACATCCATTCTGCAGTCTGTGGATCAAGTAATAATTTTGACTCTCAAGTCTTATTATTTGAGAAATAAATTTCACAGGGCTGTGGCTGCCATAGATAGTGATTCCTATGATGGATCTGGGAAATATCAATTAAAAACCTTCTGGGAAGGGTTTATCATTCTAAATGTCATTAAGAACATGGGAAGAGGTTAAGATGTCACCCTTAACAGGAGTTTGGAAAGAGTTGATTCAAACCATCATGATTGACTTTAAAGGGTTCAAGACTTCACTGGAGGAAATCACCACAAATATGCTAGAAATCACAAGTGAATAAGAATTAGAAGTAGAGCCAGAAGATGAGACTGAATTTCTGTAATCTCATGATAAAATTTGAACAGATGAGGAGTTGCTTCTTATGGATGAACAAAGAATATAGTTTCTTGAGATGGAATCTACTCCTAGTGAAGATACTATGAACATCGTTTAAAAGACAACAATTAGAATATTACATAAACTTAGTTAATAAAGCAACAGCAGGATTTGAGAAGACTGATTCCAACTTTGAAGGGCATTTATGTCTCACCCCATACAAAAATCAACTCAAAATAGATTAAAATTCTAAGTGTGAGACTTGAAACTATAACACTACTAGAAGAAACAGGGAAAATGATCCAGGACATTAGTCTGAGAAGGGATTTTATGAGTAGGACCTCAAAAACAGAGGCAACAAAAGCAAAAATAAGCGGGATTTCATCAAACCAAAAAACTTTTGCACAACGAAGACAACAATTGACACAGTGAAATGGCAATGTACACAATGAGAGAAAATATTTATAAACTGTTTCTGTGACAGGGCTTAACATCCAGAATATACAAGAAACTCAAACATCTCAACAGCAAAGAAATCAAACAGTTCAATTAAAAACTTAGCAAATGATCTGAATAAACATTTCTAACAAGAAGATATACAAATGGCCAACAAATATATGAATACGTGTTCAAAATCACTAATCACTAAGAAAATAAAAATCAAGACCACAGTAAGGTATTATCTCATCCCATTTAAAATGGCTATTATCAAAAAGACAAAAAAAAATCACAAATGCTGTTGAGGTTGTGAAGAAAAGGGCACTCTTACATGCTGTTACTAGGAATGCAGAAGAATACAGCCACTGTGGAGAAGAGCATAAAGTTTCCTCAAAAACCTACAAATAGAACTTCCATGTGATCTAGCAATCCAATAGGTAGATATCTAAAAAAAAAGGAAACTAGTATATCACAGAGATATCTACACCCCCATGTTTATTGCAGTGCTATTCACAATAGCAGAGATATGGAATCAACTCAAGTGTCCAATAACAGATGAATGGATACGGAAAATGTGGCATATATGCAGCATGGAATACCATTTAGCCATAAAAAGGAATGAAATCCTGTCATTTGTGGCAAATAGATGAGCCTGAAGGGTATTATATAAAGTGAAATAAGCCAGAAGGAGAAAGTTGAACATTGCATGTTCCCCTTCATGTGGGGAAGATAAAAACCTCATAGAAGTAAAGAGAATAGAAATTACTAGAGGCTGTGAAGGGTAGGAAAAAGGGAGGAAACAGAGATTTGTTAAAGGAAACAAATTACAGCTATTGGAGGAATAAGTTCTATTGTTCTATAGCACTATAGGATTACTATAGTTAACAGCATATTAATTTTTCAAATAGCAAGAAAAGAGGATATTGAGTGTTCCCGATACAAAGAAATGATAAATGTTTGAGATGATCAGTGTGCTACTTACCCTGATCTGACCACTATATATTGTATATATCAAAATATCACCATGTACCCCATAAATATGTACAAATTTTATGTCAATTAAAAATAAATAAAAATTTTAAAATCTGCTATCAAACAGCATTGCATGCTACAGAAAAATCTTTCATGAAAGGAAGTAAAGCAATGCAGCAAACTTCATCGTCCTAGTTTAAGAAATTACCACAGCCACCCCAACCTTCTGCAACCACACCCTGATCAGCCAACAGCCATCAACATGGGCATAACCTTCCACGAGCAAAACGATTAGGACTTGCTGAAGGCTCAAGGGATCATTAACAATTTTTAGCAGCAAAATTTTAAAAATTATCACATGTACTTTTTTTGACATAATGTTATTGTATACCAGATAGACTACTGTGTAGTAGAAACATAACTTTTATATGCGTTGGTAAACAAAAACCTTTGTGTGACTTGCTTTATTGTGATATCTATTTTGTTGATATCTTTGCTGGTCTGGAACTGAATCTGCAGCATCCCCGTGGTATGCCTGTAATGAAAAACGTACAATCTCCAGAGGTCAGAGCCAAGGAAAATGGAGACAAAAGTAGAAAGGTGATACTCCCTGAATGTGGAGTCAGGCTTTACCTAGGCATATATTCTACTCCTAAGTAGTAGACCTTCAAGATTTCTGCCTGTTAGGATTTCTGATTTACTATGGAACAATGTCTGCTATATGTCTCCTATAGTTTCCATTTCTGAATGAAGTTATTTATTGTGGCTTTTCTGTTCTCTTGTATATTGGCTGTGTAGGGGACAGATGATTTGTCTTTTTAGTACAAAGGTCTTCAGACCAAGAGAAGCCACATCTGGATCTGATAAAAAGATTGCTTTGCACAAATACTTTGATGAAATGATTGCTGCATACAGCCCAGTATTCGAGCTGAATTTTCCCCCCTCCGAAAATCATATGTTGAAGTCCTAATCCCCAGTATGTCAGAATGCGACTGTATTTAGAGATAGGGCCTTTAAATAAAAAGGAAATTAAAGTAAAATAGTATCATATAGGTGGTCCCTAGTTCATCTTGACTGTTGTCCTCATAAGAAGAGAAGATTAGTACACAGATAGGCACAGAGGGAAGACCACACAAAGACAAGGGAGGAAAGACAGCTATTTACAATCCAAGGAGAGGGCCATTGTAAGACTATCCTGCCAATATCTTGATGTAGTAATTGGACAGACTTTTAGGGTAACTCCTTGAAGAGGGCTGTGTGTATATAATGTGTGCACAGAGGCAAGTGGGTAAAAATTTTGTCATTATAAAACTGGCGGTGTTAGTCATTAAAGCTATTTATTGGTATCTCTGGTTCTTCTCTGTAGTAGTCATCTTCTTCTGGGTTACACTGCGATGACAGAAGACTCCAAACTCTCAGGGGTTTATAAGAACAAAAGTTCATTTCTCATGTATTTTCCATGTTGATTGTAGGTAGACATTGCTTCACTTTATGTATCACCTTCATTCTAGAACAGAGGCTGCCTGAACAGCCCTTATTTGGGACATATCATTTTTGTATCAGGAAAACAAACAATGACAGAACCATATGGTGGCTTTACATTTTCTGCTCAAATGTAGCACATATCACTTCTGATTACATTTAATTGGCCAAAGCAAGCCATATGGCCAAGCCTGATATTGATGAAATGGGAACATGTACTTGTCCTACAGTCACATAACAATGTATGGTAAAGTACACAGTCCTCTTGCAGGATAGCAGAATGTAATCGGTACCAATAATACAATCCAAAGACATAGCTTAATTGCTCATTTAACCTTTTTAAAGTTAAGTGATTAGGCAAATTAAATATGAGTGGATGCAGTACATGTCATTTTTAAGAAGAAACCTTTAAAGACTATTGCATGATTCACCCTTTTTTTCTTCCTGCTATGGGAGACAGTTGGGGGATGTTCAGTTTACATGTATTCCTGATGGAGAAAGGGGAGAAGAACTCTTGGCCAACTTGTAATGGACATGTAGTGTGAACAAGAAATTCATCTTTGCTTTCTGAAGCCACTGAGATTTTAGAGTTGTTTGTTACCACAGCATAACATAACACATTCTTTCTATGATTGCTAAAAGTGATTTGAAAACCACTCATTGCCTTAAAAAAACTACAGCATAGAACACAGTCATATCCATTTATTGCATAGTTCTATGTACGATGAGTGCTTGGCAATATAAGACAATTTATCGCTCAGATTCTTTTTATAACTACAGTTGCTTTTCTTTGTGAAAATGATTGCATCTATTGTGATAATTAATTACCTCTTTCTTTGTGCTGCTCCTTATGGTAGAAGATACTGAGAAAGTTCTTTGCCTGTCATGCCTTCTGGAGGAATTGCTCCCTTTCTCTCCACCTGAGTGGTTGTGGTAAAAATCTCCATGTGATATGTTAATGAAATGGTAAGGGCACACTAAGTTGAGTGAACAAGTTTTTTCTGGGAAATTCCTTCTAGAACCAAGAGAGTGAAATAAGCCTCTTGGTGTGTGCCTGGATTGTAATATCAAAGTTGACATCTGCTGCTAGCCAGCTTTCGCTGTGTGGTAGCCTATGGAGCAGAGGAAGCCAGGCTGCAGCTACAGGGAGAACAGGGTAAACATACACAGCAGGGATGAAGAAGAAAGTCAGGAGTATTTGAGTTCTTGGGTCCAGTTTGACCTTGGTTCACATCTGAAGTAGCTAAAGATATATATCAGGTATCCACAAAATATGGACTGTAGACCAAATTTGGTCATTTTTTAAATATAGTTTTATTAGAACACAGTCATACCTATTTGTTTGCAGAGTGTCTGTGGCTGCTTTTGCACTGTAACGGCAGAGTTGAGGAGCTGTGATAAAGCCTTATCGTCCACAAAAGCCTAAAATCTTTACTATCTGTTTTTTTTTAAGAAAAAGTTTGCTGATCCCTGATATATGCTCCCTCATCCTTTAAAAACTATACATTTTCATATTTTTATATAAAAATAGTAATTCATAAGTAAATGCCTCATATATACATTGTAATTTTTATGTAAATTCATAGATATAATTTTAATAGGTAGTACAGAATCACAAATGATTGTACAGCACTGATATAGGCAATAATGAGTCTATGGAAGTATTTAATCAAGGCAACAGCATAAACAGATTAGCAGGACAATTCTAGGTCAATTTGAATACTTGTTTGTGAGGAAGCAGGAGAGTAAGTTAAAGCTGATATGAGAGTTTTGCAATTTAGACTAAAAAATCTACTTTAAAACTGGTTGGGAAAAGTAGCAGTGGGGATAAATGGAGAGGATAGGAATCATGCAAGATACTCAGATATGGTCTTTCAGCAGCCATTCACCTACAGATGACAAATTCAGGGTTTGAGGGAACAGATTATTTGGCTATGAGAAACCATCAATAATGATTTACATGATCATCTCATCTTGGCTCAGTCCCCATTCCAACCAAATTATTAATACACACATTATTCTTCTTAAAGAAATAGAGAAACACATTCCATATTGCCAAAGAAAGGAATTCTCTATGATTTATGCTGAAGTACTCCTAGAACTTTTTTTTTCAGTCATGCATCGTCAAGAAATACTAAAGACAAATATTTCATGAATCCAGAGGTGCTTCTAGTCAGCATCTGGAGATGATCTTGAGAATACAAATCTGTTATCATTTTTCACCACAGGTCTCAACTGTCAGGACATGTAATAAACAAAACCAGCCAGAGGACTGAGGGGAGGCAGAAGGCACAGTTAACCACTGCAGCAGAAAATAGCAGAAATGAGGGTATGCTCACCCTGTACCTACTTTTCATCACCCATCACTCTCCTTTTTCTAATAAATGTTTGGATGCTGAACATACTGCTATTGCTGATACTCTCCAAGGGTGTAATGTTTCTTTAAATTGTCATATGGAGAGGCAACTTGGTATAATAGAAGTGACATAGGCTATAAAGTCAATCAAATATTTGTCCTGCTACTTAATAGCTGTGTGACTAAAAATTCCTTCACTCTGCTCACTATTTTTATGCCTATAAAATGGACTCATCTGTAAAGCAGTAATGGAAGTGAAACTGTTAGCAGAGCCTAGAAAAAAAGTTGCTGTAATTATTACAAAACCATTTTTGCATTACCACTTTACCATTACACATTCACCAGATGATTAAATGAAATAGACATAAACTACATATCATTGGTGAGAATATGGAGCAAGTAGAGTTCTCATACATTGCTGGTTAGAGTGTGGAATTGGTACAACACACTTTCGCAGTACTGACTAAGCTGAACACATACTAATACTTAGCAGTCCCACTCCTAGATATGCACCCAAAATAACTGCTTACATATGTTCACCAAAAACATAAACTAGAATATACAAAACAACACTATTCATAATAGTATACAACTAGAAACTGTCCTAATGCCCATCAATAACATAAGGCAGGTGTCAGCAAACATTTTCTATAAAGAGCCAGATGGTAAATTTGCAGTCCAAGAGGCAAAACTGAGTTATAAGTGCATCATTAATATTTCTGGTGCTCAGAGCAACAGTGCAAAGCAATAGTACTATATATAGTCTCTGTTGTAACTACTTCACTTTACCATTATAATGTGAAAGCAACCGCAGATAATATGAAAATGAATGAGCATATGTTCCATAAAGTTGTTTATAGACACTGAAATTTAAATTTCATATAACTATTATGTGCCACGAAATGTTACTCTTTTGATTTTTTAAAGCATTGAAAAATGTAAAAAACTTTCTTAGCTTTCAGGCTGCATAGAAATACTAGGTGGACCAAATTTGGCCCATGGATTGTAGTTTGCTAACACTTTGTATAGCCGCTAAATAAATTGTACCTTTACACAGTGGAATACTATACAACACTGAGAATGAAAAGAAAGCAAGTGTACACAACAGTATGGATGAATGTTATGGACAAGTGAAATTAAGTGAAAGAAGCTATTTATATAAATGGAATCATATGCTTTTTGTATGATTCCACTTATATAAATTTCAAAAACAGACAAAACTAATCTATGGTTTTAGAAGTCAGCATAGTGATTACTGAGTGGGAGATAGTGACAAAAAGTGGGAATGAAAGAGAATTTGAAGTGAACGGTAATTTCCATTTCTTCATTTGGCTTGCTCATTCATAAAAGTTCAACAATACTTGTGATATATATGCTTCTCTGTGTGTGTATCATATTTAAGAAACACTGAAAAAATTCCAACCAATTCCATGCTTCAGTGCAGGCTTTCTCTACTTCACATGGAACTGACCAATTTCTTGGTGCTCCTCCCAATTTTGTTACCTTATTTTCTATTGCTAGAGAATCAGAAACATCAACTTGTCCTTGTTTTTTTAGCAGAAAGAACAGCTGACATATAGCATAGAGTCCTGTACTTAGAAATGAAGATCCGAGTTTAACTTCACTGTGTATTAATTGTGTAACTATGGGGGAGCACTTAGTCTTTCTGAGTTTTTGTTATCTGGAAAACAGGGAAATAATTCCTTCTTTCTAGGTTTGATGTAAAGATTACTCTTGCTAATGAGGAATTGTTCTGTTAAGATGTGCATTTCTATACAAATTATCATTGCTTACACCATTCCTTGCTTAACTACCTGCAATGATCAAGTTTAACCGCATTCATCTTCTTTCTTCCCTATCTTCTATTCCTCTGTTTGGACAGACAGTATAGCATAATGGTTAGGAACATAGACTCTCAGTTCAAACCTTGAGTTTCCACTAGTACTGCAGTTTCTCTGTGTCTCACCTTCCTCCTTGGTAAAATGCCTACTTCAAATTGTTCCTTTAGAGGTTGTGGTAGCCAGCCTCCAAGATATGCCCGGCCTTCCTGGTATTCACAACTTGGTATAGGGCTCTCCTATACTGTAACAATAGGATATGCCGCAAATGAGGGAATCCCACTTCTGAGATGAGAGAAGTTAGGAAACATTGTGGCTTCTGCCTTGAATACTGTCTCTGTCTCGGGTTATTCACTTTGTGGGAAGCCAGCTACTATGTCAAGCAGCCCTGTGGAGAAGCCCACATGGTGAGGAACTGAGGCCTGCCAATAACTACATGTGACCTGGGTTTGGTTCCTCCATCCGAGGTAAGCTTTGAAATGACTGCAGCCCTGACTGACAGCTCGTCTACAACCTCACAAAAACCCCAATCCAGCAAGCTACTCTCAGATTTCTGACCCTCAGAAACTTAAATTAAAAATGAACTTACAGCAGTGAATAGGACCTGATGCATACCAGGTCCTAATAAAATATTAGATATTATTATCATCTGCCTTATAAAAGCTGGCACTTCCACATGCGTAAAGCCTGTTGGTGATGCTGCTATATTGTGCTATGCAAGAGCCAGTGTCAATGGATACAGCATAGGCAGTTTCTCTCCCTTTTCCTGGTCCCCATCAGATAAAACATTATTAAGTGGCTTCTGTCTGAGGAGCATTGATCCTAGTGTGTGGCCAGGAGTCTTTATGGAAATGATCCCCCATGAGAATATTTTCTTCAAGGAACCTGCCTCCAAACCCTATGCTGCTGCCTTCTGACTTTTCCTTGTACATCCTGTTCTTCAATTCTCTTTCTTGTTTTCTATATCATGCTGATGATTCAGATTCTCCTACTTTTGGAATGTGTTTCCTCCCCACCCCTTTATCATGAGCTCCATAACTGCCAGGTCAGCCATGGAGTCAGTTGGTCCTTCTGACAGCAGAAGTCAAGATGGTGTTAGGGGTACTATAGGGCTTTGCTGAGGGTACTATCTATGAAAGGTAACAGGAAAAGAAGCAGGATAGGGCAGGGAACACCTTTAGACCATGATTTAGATCCGATACCTGGGAAAGACAGAGGAAAGAGGCAAGGTTGGGTTGAAGTAGCCTCAGATCACAGTGCAGGTCTGATCAAGTCACTGGTGCAACAGCCAGCCACAGAGCAAAGGTAACCTGAAAGAGGAGTCCCAATTCATGCTGAAATGGCCAGGCTTTGGTACTTTTGCCATGCTCAGTAATTAGCAAGGGGTTCTCTGGGACTTCTGAGACCTCAGCAAGAAAGCCGAGATGAATCCTCAAAGAGCTAGTATCTGGAAGCTGTCAGCTCACTGTACTCCTTGCATCCGTGGCAGGTTCTTTCCTGAAGGAAGATCCAAATGGTGCCCCTCCATGGCTTCTACAGCCATATTCTTCCCTATTGCCAAGCTTGAACCCCTAGAAGCCCCGCTTGTGTCAAGCATAGGGGTTTACACCATGCTTGGAAGCAGGGCTCTGACAATCCCCTGGGCTACTGCAAGCAGAAAGAAATAAAATGAATGGAGTGTCAATATGAAGAAAGAAGAAACTCATAGAAGTAACAAGAGAATTAATTATCTCTATGGCAACTTTAGGGGCACAGAATGTTTGGTAATAATCATCATGTTTTTGCTGTGCATATATTATGCACTCTGTACTTTGCAAGGTATTTGCTATAAGAAAACCAGAATTGTAAAATCATAAACTTGCAAGGGACTCTAGTGCCGAGTTAAGTTTCCCTCCGACAGAGCAGGAATCCCTTCTAGAACACCCCACATAGAGTCAGTGTCCTCTCACATACATCTAGTGATGGCAAACTTTTCACATCAGCCATTTCCTTGGATGTAGGACAGCTCTCTTTCCCTTCAAGTAGAATTCAAAATGCCCCACCTTCATTAATTTCTGATATCAGTTTAGTAAGACTTATTGATCTGTCATTTATTAATCTTTTAAACAGTTGAAGATAGTTGTCACTGTTTTTGAAGTGATTTTGGGGCAGGGAGGCAGTGGAGCTTCTGATTTCCTAACTATAAAACAACAGGGTCTGATTTCTACTGATCACTAGGGTCTCTTTATGGACCTAAAAGTCTGTGAAGTAATGAAAACTTCATGAAATAATTTTCAAATAAAAGAGAACTCCATATAAATTTTAAAAACAATGCACTCAATCTGAAGTGTTTGTTGTACATTTCCTCTGGAACACACTGGGACTCAGGAATAGAGGGAGCATCTGCTGAGCTATTGCCCATTAATGTTGAAATAAAACAGGCTCTTGCTAATTAGAAACATGATCCTCAAGATGAAACAATACAATCTCTCCCATGTTTCCCCACCATTAGTAATTCCTGATGTTGACAGGACATGTGAATTCAACCCCCACTCCTTATCAGGAAAAAAATAAAATAGGCATGATAGTTCACAGCACAAGAAAGAATTCTTTATGTGTATACTAAACCAGCATACACTGATGCACTATGTGCCGGCCTCCAGAATAGGTGTTTTCTCGTATATTGCATTATTTTATTTAATCCTCACAAGAACATTATGAGGTAGATTTTATCAACTCTATAATTCAAATGAAGAAACCTATGCCTTGGAAAATTGAGGAGCTTGTTCAAGGTTACATAGCTGACAAATCGATAAACTAGGACCTCCTGACTTGAAGTCCAGTGCTCTATCTACCAGCTACAAGAAAACATCTTCATAAAACTCCCATTCCTGGGTACGTGCAATATGTAGATACCTTAGTTTGGATCATCGCAGAAGTAGACCCCTGAAACAAGGATTTAGGTAAAAGTAGCTTATTTAAGAGGATAAGGAGAACACCAAAATAAAAATGGTAAAGTGAGTCAGAGAAGGGAAATTAGCCAACAAATTGTGCATTTTCAAACTCACTATCACTGTAGACAACTGGAGCTCAACACTGCTGGAAAAATTCTGAGACCTAGTGCACAGAATTAACTGACCTGAGGGGAAATGGGCTGGGATATTTATAAACCAATTCCTTTAGTCATTGGTTGAGGCCTTTTTTCAGCAGATGTTAACTTTCTGGCACTAACCTGCTGCAGAGGCAGACAAGGCATGCTTCAGTTGCCTGAGAAATTCACGAGCTTGCAATTGGAGGTCAGGTTAGTGTGCACCAAAGTAAAAGACAAGTGGTTATGGGCAGAGCCCAGATAGCACTTTTTATAGCAAGTAAATGCCAGATACTGTGCAATCTGTCAGCAAATACATCTTGACTACCTTCTGTATGGGATGACACAATTGTGACACAACACACACACACACACACACACACACACACACATACACATATACACACATGCTTGCATGAGGCTTATTAGCCAGGGAGTAGGGCAGATTTAAGTCACTCTAAATAAATGTGAAATAATTAAAATGTGCTAAGTTTGGAAAATCTCTGAAAGGGATCTCCCACTTTCTAGCCAGAGGACTGGGCATAGGGACCTTCCAAGAGCTAGAGAATATGGGAAGAAATCCCTGTTGTTTGTTTGTTTTTCCTTCATTTTTTTCCTGGCATTTCCTCAGAGTCAGCCCCATTTGGGAAGCTGCATGGTGCTTGGGGGATTGTGGTGTGGGCATCTAAGTCCCAAGGAGACAGCCTATTTCTCTGACCTAATTAACAGGGAAAAAGACCTCTCCAGCCTGAAGAATGTAAGGGAAATCACTGTTTCTCTATCCTCTTTATTTCCTTCCTTCCTTTTTTCTTTTTCTTTTCTTTTCTTCTTTTCTCTTTTCTGTTCTGTTCTGTTCTTTCTTGACAGAGTCTCACTTTGTTACCCAGGCTGGAGTGCAATGGCATGATCTCTGCTCACAGCAACCTCCACCTCCCAGGTTCAGGCAATTCTCCTGCCTCAGCCTCCTGAGTAGCTGGGATTGCAGGTGCCCAACATCATGCCTGGCTAATTTTTGTATTTCTGTAGAGACAGGGTTTCCCCATGTTGGCCAGGCTGATCTTGAACTCCTGACCTCAGGTGATCCATCTGCCTCCGCCTCCCAAAGTGCTGGGATGAAAGGCATGAGCCACCATGCCTAGCCTATCCCCTTTCCTCACAGTACTTTGCCTCATTGGTAGATATATTTCTATGAAATTTCTTTTTTTCTTTTTCTTTTCTTTCTTTCTTTCTTTTTTTTTTTTTTGAGACAGCAGTGGCACAAGCTCAGCTCACTGCAACCTCTGCCTCCCAGGCTCAAGCAATCCTCTCATTTCATTCTCCCAAGTAGCTAGAACTACAGGCAGCACTACCATGCCCAACTAATATTTGTATTTTTAGTAGAAACAGGTTTTTGCCATGTTTTCCTGGCTGGTCTCAAACTCCTGAGCTCAGGTAATCCACCTGCCTCAGCCTCCCAAAGTGCTGGGATTACAGGGGTGAGCCACCACACATGGCCGATTAGTACATAATATCTTATCAACATGGGAGATAAATACTGAAAGGAATCCTGAGATTCTAGCCAGAGAACTCAGAAAAGGAGTTCTCTAGTTCCCATGGCAACCAAAACATGAGGGAATCTTGGACGAAGAGTTCTTGGAAGAATATTCTAAGTCTGTGTATGAATTAACACAGTCCCTAACTTACCCTTGAAATGCATGTGTATGGAACACACCTAAATAAAGTAAAATAAAGTCTGAAAACTGAACTTAAGTTGGAATTAATCCACAGCAAGTGAGATAAAATATGTGATCTGAACCTGATTTGATTAATTGCTAAGGTAACAACAACAAATCAACATTTGTTAGAAAACATAGGGCCTTACAACAAGATATTCAAAATGTTTAGGATGTAATAAAAAAATGCGTTATATACAAAGGACCAAGAAAATATGCCTTCCTCTTAAGGGAAAACAAAATCAATAGATATCAACCCTGAGATAACCTAGATATTGGAATTATCACACCTAGACTTTAAAGCAGTTATTACAACCATTCTCTAGTAGGTAATTGTGAGTATTATTGAAGTAAATAAAAAGTTGGAGACTTTCAGCAGAGAAATAGAAAATTATAAAAAAAGAATCAAATTGAAATGTTAGAACTGAAAGATTTAAGAACTGAAATAAATAACTCACTGTATGGTCTCCCTAGCAAAATGGGGTGAACAGAGGAAACAGTCAGTGAATTTGAAGGCAGGTCAATAGAAATTATTCAGGCATAACCACAGGGAGGAAAGAAGATTGAAAAATAAAACTAAGAAGAGCCTCAGTAGGATATGTGTAATCTAGCTGTGAAGCAAAATAATATATTGAACACTTAAGAACTAATTACCAAATGTAAAAAGTAGAATGTTTATTAATATTCTAGCTACCTCTGTGTTTTTCACTTCTCCTTATTCTCATGCCTCCTTCTCACAGGCAACTTCCCTTTTGATTTTTATATTTATCATTTTTCCATAGTTTTGTCACTTGTGTATTTATTCTTCAAACTATGTATTTCAAAATTAGTTTTGTTATATTACTGAATACAATAATTGGAAACTCGCTTTACAACTAGGATTCATCTATGCAGTAATATAAAGCTATAGTTAATTAATTTTCATATAGATTATTTAAATGTGCAACTATGCCGTGATTCAAATATCACTCTCCTATATTGTGTTATAAATATCATGTTAGTCTTGATAACTAGTAGAGAATATACTCCCGCTCTGTTGCTTTTCTTTTTTCTTCAACTTTTATTTTAAGTTCAGGAGTACATGTGCAAGTTGTGCATGTTCAATACATAGGTAAATGTGTGTCATGGTGGTTTGCTGCACAGATCATCCCATCACTTAGGTATTAAGCCCAGTATCTATTAGCTATTCTTCTTCTGTTCTCCCTCCCCAGCCCCTGAAAGGCCACAGTGTGTTGTTTCCCCCATGTGTCCATGTGTTCTCATCATTTGGCTCCCACTTATGAGTGAGAACATTCAGTGTTTGATTTTATGTTCCTGCATTAGTTTGCTTAGGACAATGGCTTCCAAAGTCACCCATGTTCCTGCAAAAGACATGATCTTGTTTCTTTTTGTGGCTGCATAGTATTCCATTACCCTCCCATTTTGAAAGCATCTTAGTTATTATTTCACATTTGTTCTTTCATACACATTTTAGAATCATGGAGTCAGTTTTCTCAAGTTGCCATAATGGAATTTTACTTTACTTATTTTGCTATTACAAGTGATGTTGCTGTAAAATTCTTTTGTATGTATCTTGTTACATATTTGTATTATTTCTCTGGAGAAAAATCTTTAAGAATGGAACTTCTGGGTCATAGGGTATGTAAATATTTAATTTTATAAACCAATGCCAACTAATTATTGTACTTATTTACATTCCCTTCACATCCTCAACAACAGATCTCAGACTTAATGATTTTTTTGTTAATATGGTGAATAAAAAAATCATATCCCCATTATCTTTTCCCAGACTACTAAGTTGAACATCTTTTCAAATATTTAATTTCCATATGTGTGTAATTTTTTGTAAAATGACAACTCATATTTTTCCATTTTTCTTGAGTAATGTGACTTTTTGTATTGATTTATAACAGTTTTACACTATGTACACTAATCCTTTGTCACTTAAAAATGTTACAAATACCTTCCTCCAGTTTTTAGCTTTTTTTCCCTTGTCTTTATGGTTTCTTTATGAATAAAAGTCTTCAAATTTAATATAGTTGAAGGTATATATATATATATTCCATTTTTGGATATTCAATTGGCCTAGAACCATTTAATAAATAAATCCTCTTTTCTCAAGTAATCTGTGGTGCTTCTCTATAAGATAACATTTTTTCCTATAGTGGGAAGTCTTTTTTAGAATTCTCTATTGTAATCCTATGGTTGGTTCATCTGTGTCTGCATCAATACCACACTGTCTTAATAAACTTTATAATATGTTTTGATAAGTAATAGAGGATATTCTCCCACTTTGAAAGCATCTTAGTTATTATTTGAGCTTTGCTCTTCCATATATAGTTTACAATTAGGGAGTTCATTTTCTCAGAACATTATAATGGAACTTTAATTGGAAATTTATAAATGTATAGATCAATATGCAGAGAATTAACATGTTTATAATAATCTCTCTGTGAATATGGCATATCCTTTTATTAATTTAAGTCTTCATGTAAATTATATTTTGTAGATATTTGGCCTTACCTTATTGTTTCATGTAAGTGCTTTATGTATTTTGGAGGTTACAAAAGAATTAACATAAGGTTAATAATGTAACATAGGTTACATAAGAATAAGAATTTACTTTTTTTAAAAAATTGTACTTTGCCCTCTGGGGTACATGTGCACATCCTGCATCCTGCAGGATTGTTGCATAGGCACATACACGCCATGGTGGTTTGCTGTCTCCATCCCCTCTTCCCAGCCCTGTCACCTACATCAGGCATTTCTCCCAGTGTTATCCCTCCTCATCTTCCCTGCCTCCCTGCTGTCCCTCCCCTCCCCTCTCTTTCACCCCTCCACCTAACCCCGTGAGTGTTGTTCCCTTCCCTGTGACCAAGTGTTCTCATTGTTCATCACCTGCCTATGAGTGAAAACATGCAGTGTTTGGTTTTCTGTTCTTGTGTCAGTTTGCTGAGAATGATAGTTTTCAGATTCACCTACGTCCCTACAAAGGACACAAACTCATCATTTTTTATGGCTGCGTAGTATTCCATGGTGTATATGTGCCACATTTTCTTTGTTCACTCTATCATTGATGGGCATTTGAGTTGGTTCCAGGTCTTTGCTATTGTAAACAGTACTGCAGTGAACATACGTGTGCATCTGTCTTTATAATATAACTATTTATAATCCTTTGGATATATACCCAGTAATGGGATTGCTGGGTCAAATGGAATTTCTATTTCTAGATCCTTGAGGAATCACCACACTATCTTCCATAATGGTTGAACTAATTTACACTCCCACCAACAGTGTAAAAGTGTAACTTTTTCTCCACATCCTCTCTAGCATCTGTTGTCTCCAGATTTTTTAATGATCACCATTCTAACTGGTGTGAGTTTGTAGCTCAATGTAGTTTTGATTTGCATTTCTCTAAAGACCAGTGATGATGAGCATTTTTTCATATGTTTGTTAGCTGCATAAATGTCTTCTTTTTAAAAGTGTGTGTTCATATCCTTCGCCCGCTTTTGAATGGGTTTGTTTGTTTCTTGTAAATCTGTTTTACTTCTTTGTAGACTCTGGATATTAGGCTTTTGTCAGATGGATAGATTTCAAAAATTTTTTCCTGTTCTGTTGGTTGTCGGTTTCCACTAATGATTGTTTCTTTTGCTATAAAGACGCTCTTAAGTTTAATTAGATCCCATTTAT